>CM019717.1:69639032-69795441 GCA_009760885.1 Achatina immaculata | reverse complement strand
TTCATTACTCATTGATACTGAAAAGAGGAATTTGTAAAAGATGTGTGCTTTGTGTTTCCCTGTTTAAACAATTTTGTAAGGTAAAGTTTAAGACAAAAAGCACAAGGATGACACAGTGCAGTGGAGAAGACAACATCAATAGACAGACTAGAAGCATCATGTCTAGTTGTATTATTATAGTCAGGTATACTATCTTGTCATTTTATCATTAAATAAAAATGTCACCAGAAGCAGCGGTGGGAGTTTGAGATCCACTGTAGTCAATCTTAACTGTGGAGAAGGTATTAGATAATGAAACAAAATTTAAGATGGGTAAGAATAATACATAATGTATTATTTTGTTTAAACAAAGGCCAGCTCTGACACAGCTTAAATATGGGGTGCAGAGAATCAGAAAAGTACCATATCATAAAGTAAATATTTCTTCTGGAGAACTGATTTAATTTTATATTTTGAGTGTAAATAATCTTTTGAACAGATCCTCTACACATACGGCAGACATTCTAACTGAAGAGAGCCCCACAACCTCAAGCCTTTCACAGAACTCTTTGACATCTCGTGAAAACTGTGGTAAAAATGATTTCCTTCTTACAAAATCTCCTTAGTGATTTTTCAAATTCATCAAGTTGACTTCTTCCAGTTCTGGCAATCCAGCTCATTTTATTCTAATGCTTTCTGCATTTATATCTTCTCATAAAATTTTGTTTTTCATTTATTCACCATAGAAGCATTTTCTCAAGATGTTTCCAACAATTTGAGTAAACTGTAATTACCTGGTTTATTACATTTTCTTTACAGTTTTTTTCATTACCATTAATAAGCTTGAAAAGAGCGTTTTACACATATAGTTTTAATATTATACAGTTTGAACTTGAGCCAAACACACAGTGAGAAAAATGTTTACATATTATTTCAAGAAAATAGTTTTACAAAGAAAAAATAAGAATATAAGAGGAAGGAATGACGGAGAAAACAGCAGTAGAAGATCTTACTTACATCTTACATCCTTCCTGTGCCATTAAATGTCACATAGGGCTCACATGGTAGTTTGCAAAGTTTTCCTGTTTTCGGTGAGCATTTCAACCTCATCAAGGGATGTTATGCCCACTAAACTGGCCTCTCTTAACTCTTCCTGTGTCCAAGAAAAAAACGCGGACGTTCCCATTTGTGCCACACAAAAAGCGCAAGTCCTGATCTGTATAGTGGATATAGTTGTAAAATGGAATGGAAAACAGTATTTACATGTACTTCCGTGTACTTATTATGTTTCAAAGTATAACTAAATGTATGAAAATTTCATACATGCAGAGTTGTTTTAGGAAAAAAGAAGTAATGTGGTGTTTTTAAACAATAATTGTGCCCAGCTCACCATCGGCTATGTCTAGATATGCACTACTTACCTTCTGAGATGTCTAGATCTACTTGTCAATCTCGTCTTGTGATTCTGTGTTGCATTCTCGCTAAATTAATGTCTGAAATAACATACTAACTATTTCTACAGTCGTCTAATATGTCTAAATCTACTTAGGATACATTCAAGAGCAGTGGGGTGGTCACAAGCCATGTCCATACCCCTATCAACATCGTCAAGAATTGAAAAATTTCGATGTTTCTCTTCCTTTTTCTCGCTTGGCATCGCTCGTAACTAAGGACTCTTCCACCATTTTTAAAAGTGTCACTGGAAACGTGAACGAAATATGTACAATCTAAATGTTACACTGGTTGGTTTTATTGAAACAAATGAATTGTCACTATAACGACTATGGAACGCAATTCAATAACCGGAAATTCTCACTATAGCGACTATGGCATGGGAGGAGTTAATAATGTCCTAAATAGAGTTTCACATGGCCGATCTCTTTTTCTTCAGCCTGTTATGTTCCATTTGATAGCTTGTTTTGGGATTCCCTGATTATTTCTTCTCATCACATGACCTACATATGTCCATCTTCTTTCTCTGATCACCCATGAGACAGGTTGTTGTTTGCTCATCTGTCTTATCTCTATGCTCTTCTTGAATCTGTTCCACTTTAAACCAATTATTTTCCTTAGGCATTTGTTTTCAAAAGAGTCTGATTTCTTGTCTGTTTCTTTAGTTGTTTTCCAGCTTTCACATGCATAAATGAGGGTAGATATTACATTTGAATTGAATAATCTTAACTTGGTTTTTATGCTTATAACTTTTGAATTCCGTACGTTCTCAGGATTCTTGAAGGTCAACGCTGCTTTTGCAATTCTACTTCAAACTTCCTTTCTGATGTCACCATCCTGGTCTATGTAGCTGCTGAAGTATGCAAATTGGTTTACTTCTTCAACAGCTGTTCCTCCTATGTATATTTTTCCTTCAGGACTAATGAGAACAATCATAATTTTTGTTTTTTCCTTGTTAATTCCAAGTCCTGTTTTACTAGCCATTGAAGACAGGGTATCTGTTATTTCTTGCATTGATTTCACATTGTCACTGATAAGAGTTATGTCATCTGCAAAATCAAGATCTTCCAGTTGGGTCCCATGTATTCAGTCAATGCCAATTTTACCTGTGCAGCATTTTTTCATTATGAAGTCTATAAGTTAGTAGAAGATAGGAACAGTTAAATGGTTATAATAAACAATAGCAACTCCTTTCCTTCCTCTTTCTATCTCTTTTTGTAAAAGTGCTCCATACACCTTAATATAAATCTACTCACTTGAACCAACCTTGTTGCAGCTATCATTACATATAACTCACAGTTCAAAAGCCATGAATAAGTATCTATTATTAGATTAGGATAGCATTTACAACTGAAAAGATTTTGTAAAGTTAACAGGGGTAAAAAAAACATGAATGGGTAAGACAGTTATAGATCTTATTGTGTTAATTTATCTTTTTTTTTTTCTAATCATATGTATCACAATGCTAAATTTGTATAACTTGACAGTTTCTGCATCTTTGTTATGTATTCATGTCCAGGATCAAACAAATCAAGTCAAGCCATTAAGCGCTGGCACCTGATTTACACTCTACACAATAACAGACAGTTATGTGAACGTCGTAAATGCAAACTTGAAAGAGACTTGAATTCACGCAGAAAATCTACAGAGGGTAATGTGACACAAACAACAGAAAATCCCATTTTGGTGGATTCTGATGGTTCTTCTTCATTGATATCTACACCAAGCACAACAGATTCAGCAGCGCTGCTTTCAAGTGCCTTGGGTCAACAGTCTTCTGATTCACAGGCATTCATTCATTCATTTGCATGTCCCTGGCGGAACTTTGCCTCCCAAACAGCACTCTTGTAGACCTCTCGGTTGTGAGCAAGATGGCCTGCTGCTGATGCATCCATTTGCAGATCGTCAATGATGTCCTGCAGCCATCTTCGTCTTGGTCTTCCTCTTTTTCTTTTTCCCATTACGTATCCTTCCAATACGGTCTTCTCTAAATTATCATGACATTTAATGTGTCCAAAATATTTAAGTTTTCTCTCTTTAATCCTCTTTACTAGCCAGCCTTCTTCACAGCCATAGATGTTTTTTTTCAAGAGTAAGAAATTATTTACACAAAAGTTTAAAATGCTCAGAGCTATCTTTTGCTTCTATTTATAAATGCAGTAATATATTAGTGACAATATTGTTCAGTTATTTGTATGAGATTATTTTGCAACCATGAATAAGTGGATATTTTTCCATTTCTATTTTCATTCCACATTAACATTTGATGCCTATTGGTTTCATAAATTGTTTTCATTGAACTTATTTGAATACTTGCTGTGGGTTATTTTCAATAAACAAAGATATTACTAGATCTTATATTCCTAACAAAAAAACCTCATAAAAATGTATATGGCTCATAAAAGTGTGTTTCAATGTTTAGTCATAGAATTATCATTGTATTATAAGCTTTTTTTGATGTTTATGAACAGTGGAATTATTTTTATCTGTGACAGGTCATGCAGCCTACTTATCCATGCTTCTGGTGGACACTGCTCACAACAATCCATGCATGCGAGTGTTTGCTCATCTTTTGTGGAGCAAAACGCTGGAAGCTCGACTGAGGCAAGTCCAGGCTCAAGAGGAATCCAGTGATGTGCCTCTGTCGGTGCAAATTCTTAGACCAAGGTATAGTCACTGTATATGACATTTTTATTTATTTAAAGCACATACTGATCCTCTTTGTAATGCAATGTCAAAAGTGCTGTTGTTTAGTTATTTTTATTTGTTAATATTTAAGGATCATTGTAAAATCTTTTCATAGATTCAGATTTTCAGGTCATCATAATCATCTGGTTCCATGGTGTCTGGCATTGGCTATTATACTTCTCTAGAATACATGATCCTTCATGCAGGACATTAGCTCAGTTGGTGATCTCCTCTCACACCATCTTGTCAGTATCATTTCTCTTGGTCTTCCCCTGGCTCTTCTTTCCTCTATTTTTTTCTGTTATGTTATTTTCAGTGCCCCCTCTTCTCATTGCATGTGAAAGTACATTGTTCTGTATATGATAAATAAATTTGTAAAAGGATAAATGACAGAATTTTTTTACATTTTTACATAAAATTATTTTTGAAATTGTTAATTTTCAAGCTATCTGCAGCCATTCGAATACAAACTGTGATGTAATTCTGCAATATCATCACATGAGCTTGTCCTTCATACAGTGTTCCCCCTGCGTTAATTTGTTGATGATACATGTTGATCATGTTTATGGTCTGGGTCATCATCATTGCACTCCAGACATGTCCACAGGTTCTCTGATCCCCTTCTCAACATATCCATCAGCATCCTTGAAGCTGACAGTGTCCATCCTATGTTGGTTTACAAGTCCCCTCACACATCCAGCGTGCCTCTTGTCCCTGGCCATGCCAGTCTGTACTCTCAGCCCCCTTCTCTCAGTCTAAGTAAGCAGCGATGTGGATTGGCTGATCTTGAAGTCCTTCGCTTTTCCTATTCTTCTGAGCATGTTAACAATATTAGCTCGATCCAGTGGTTGTCCATCTGCAATGATGGCAAAGCCACCCAACAAACTTTCTCATTTTCCTGGATGCCCCCATGATCAGGCAAATTAAAAGAAGGTGACTCTGTGACTTGTTGATTTCTGCAATGACTCAAGCCACAGCCTGCATACAGAACCTGCCTTGGCCTTCCAGATCATACTCATTGAATTACTTAGTGTGCTGACATGGGCATAGTCCTGTGACTCCAGCCAGATGAATGCTTAAAACATCACCCCCTCACCCCCCCCCCCCAATCACCTCCATCATCATGCCACTTGTGGTCATAGCGAAGGCACCACTGACTTCTGGGATTGTTCTGCCATGTAATTCAGATAATTTCTGCATCTTTGTTACATATTTGTGTCAGGGTTATGCAAGTCAAGTAACGCCATCACACACTGATAGCTGATACACACTCTCTTCAGCAACACATGATTATCATTCAGAAAAAAATCTGGTAGCAATCTTATAAATTATTGGTAAAACACTGAATGTTGTCTTCATGAAAGAGAAGAAAGTTTTCAAATGGGTTTTGGATGTTTATGTACGGAATAAAAATCGCTGGCAAAACCAGAATATTCATTACTCATTGATATTGAAAAGAGGAATTTGTAAAGGATGTGTGCTTTGTGTTTCCCTGTTTAAATATTTTTGTAATGTAAAGTTTAAGACAAAAAGCACAAGGATGACACAGTGCAGTGGAGAAGACAACATAAGTAGGTAGACTAGAAGCATCATTTTTGATAGTGAGTTGTCAGTCATTCGGAGCACATGTCCCAACCATCGCCAGCGTCTTTCCTCAATAATTGTTGTCAGTGGCTTCATCTGCATTTCTGCCAATAAGATGTTATTTCTTATGGTGTTTGGCCAAAATATTTTTCTAAGTCTTCGTAAACATTTAGTCTGGAAAGAATTCAACTTGTTTTCTATGGTTTTGGTGATTTTCCAGCATTCACTTCCATAGAGTAGTACACTTAGAACATTACTCTTAAATATCCTGATTTTCATATTTATGCTTAGTTTTTTAGATTTCCATATAGTCTGCAGCATTGCAAAAGCCTGTTTGCTCTAGTAATTCTGCTGTTGATGTCCTCTGTGCTGTCTCCATTTTCTACTACTCTGCTGCCAAGGTATACAAATTCATTGACCTGCTCCACTAACTTGCTGTCTACTCTGAGTATATTTCTGTTGTTCACATTTTGCTTCATTAACTTTGTCTTTCCTACGTTGATATTTAGTCCTATGTTGTTTGCATTCTGTGGACACCACAGGGGAACAGAAGTAAGGGTAGACCAAAAGAGACATGGAGAAGAACAACAGAAAGTATGTTGAGCAATAGAGGGCTCACCTGGGCAAGAGCAGAAAAAAAGGCGAATGACAGGCATTTGTGGAAAACCCTTGTGGAAGCCCTGTGTGCCCTGGGCACTTAAGGTTCAGAGAGAGAGAGAGAGAAGCATCATGTATAGTTGTATTATTATAGTCAGGTATACTATCTTGTCATGTTATCATTAAATAAAAATGTCACCAGAAGCAGCGGTGGGAGTTTGAGATCCACTGTAGTCAATCTTAACTGTGGAGAAGGTATTAGATAATGAAACAAAATTTAAGATGGGTAAGAATAATACATAATGTATAATATATTATTTTGTTTAAACAAAGGCCAGCTTTGACACAGCTTAAATATGGGGTGCAGAGAATCAGAAAAGTACCATATCATAAAGTAAATATTTCTTCTGGAGAACTGATTTAATTTTATCTTTTGAATGCAAATAATCTTTTGAACAGTTCCTCTACACATATGGCAGACATTCTGACTGAAGAGAGCCCCACAGCCCCAAGCCTTTCACAGAACTATTGGACATCTCTTGAAAACTGTGGTAAAATGATTTCCTTCTTTACAAAATCTCTTTAGTGATTTTTCAAATTCATTAAGTTGACTTCTTCCAGTTCTGGCAATCCAGCTCATTTTATTCTAATGCTTTCTGCATTTATATCTTCTCATAAAATTTTGTTTTTCTTTTATCTTAGAAGCATTTTCTCAAGATGTTTCCAACAATTTATGAGTAAACTGTAATTATCCTGGTTTATTACATTTTCTTTACAGTTTTTTTCATTACCATTAATAAGCTTGAAAAGAGCATTTTACACATATAGTTTTAATATTATACAGTTTGAACTTGAGCCAAAAACACAGTGAGAAAAATGTTTACATATTATATCAAGAAAATAGTTTTACAAAGAAAAAAAAGAATATAAGAGGAAGGAATGACGGAGAAAACAGCAGTAGAAGATCTTACTTACATCTTACATCCTTCCTGTGCCATTAAACGTCACATAGGGCTCGCATGGTAGTTTGCAAAGTTTTCCTGTTTTCGGTGAGCATTTCAACCTCATCAAGGGATGTTATGCCCACTAAACTGACCTCTCTTAATAATGTCCTCTTTAGAGTTTCACATGGCCAATCTCTTTTTCTTCAGCCTGTTATGTTCCATTTGATAGCTTGATTTGGGATTCTCTGATTATTTCTTCTCATCACATGACCTACATATGTCCATCTTCTTTCTCTGATCACCCATGAGACAGGTTGTTGTTTGCTCATCTGTCTTATCTCTATGCTCTTCTTGAATCTGTTCCACTTTAAACCAATTATTTTCCTTAGGCATTTGTTTTCAAAAGAGTCTAATTTCTTGTCTATTTCTTTAGTTGTTTTCCAGCTTTCACATGCATAAATGAGGATAGATATTACATTTGAATTGAATAATCTTAACTTGGTTTTTATGCTTATAACTTTTGAATGCCATGTGTTCTCAAGATTCTTGAAGGTCAACGCTGCTTTTGCAATTCTACTTCAAACTTCATTTCTTTTCTGATGTCACCATCCTGGTCTATGTAGCTGCTGAAGTATGCAAATTGGTTTACTTCTTCAACAGCTGTTCCTCCTATGTATATTTTTCCTTCAGGATTAACTCTTTGTATACTGGGGGTGTTTCCCTCAAAAGACCAAGGGGGGTAAATTTCACAATGTGAAATGGGATGGTTGTCACATTTAAAATAATGACAAAGGCATAATCTGATCTGTAGTATGAAGTATTCTACCTTATTTTGAAGAAGAAAAAATGTATTTTGTTTTTCAAATAAAATTTTTAACATTTTGTTAGTATACAACAAAAAAAAAGAGCTAAGAACTGAGAAGAAAGAATGGAAAATGAAGTAATAAAATAAATTTTTTTTCACTTACCCATCAAGTTAATCCACTGTAGTTGGTTATATAATTCCATAATGAATAAAAATGTACACAGACACCTGTTCTTTAACATATCTTCCAAAATTTACATGAAAATATGCACTAGTTATGCATTCACAGCAAACTAAAAACACCAAGTGGGTGGGTAATATTTACATGAAAACAAGCAGGCCATTGTGTTTTGGTTTTTGTTTTTTTTTAAATTTGAAGCATTCTACAACATTTAATTTTTTTAATTACACAATCTCCAGCATTACTTATTGTGATATTACAGCTAGTACTAGCAAAAAGCTGAGAAGTAGTATCACCAGCTACCCTTCTAACACATTTTGCTGCTGGACCAAAAAAAAAACATAAAAGATCCTTTCAATCACTGCCACGTGTGCCGAAAATTCACAATTTTTACTACTACATTCTCTACACCACAGTCTAGACAATTTTAAATTAAATTCTGAGCTTGTAATGCAGAAATATGCTGCTCTGGACGAAAGAAACTAGCACTGGAAGCCATATTTGTTGATAAACAAAGGCCTAGCGACGATAAACTTTGAAAAACTCGCTTTAAATGAACAAAGAATCGCTCTCTATTCTGCTCAAACCACGCGCTTAATGTGGACAACTGAATTCCGGAAGGAAGTCAACTGCTGGTTTTATGATACTTTGATTATTTTCAAAATTAGAGAGCTACAAACCATCATCACGCCTCGCGTCTATAAGTATATCGTAACAGGGATACAACCACGCAGGACGCGTGTCCAAATACCCAAAGAGTTAATGAGAACTTTCATTATTTTTGTTTTTTCCTTGTTAATTCCAAGTCATATTTTACTAGCCATTGAAGACAGGGTATCTGTTTTTTCTTGCATCGATTTCACATTGTCACTGATAAGCATTATGTCATCTGGAAAATCAAAATCTTCCAGTTGGGTCCCATGTACTCAGTCAGTGCCAATTTTACCTGTGCAGCATTTTTTCATTATGAAGTCTATAAGTTAGTAGAAGATAGGAACAGTTAAATGGTTATAATAAACAATAGCAACTCCTTTCCTTCCTCTTTCTATCTCTTTTTGTAAAAGTGCTCCATACACCTTAATATAAATCTACTCACTTGAACCAACCTTGTTGCAGCTATCATTACATATAACTCACAGTTCAAAAGCCATGAATAAGTATCTATTATTAGATTAGGACAGCATTTACAACTGAAAAGATTTTGTAAAGTTAACAGGGGTAAAAAAACATGAATGGGTAAGACAGTTATAGATCTTATTGTGTTAATTTATCTTTTTTTTTTTTCTAATCATATCTATCACAATGCTAAATTTGTATAACTTGACAGTTTCTACATCTTTGTTACGTATTCATGTCCAGGATCAAACAAATCAAGTGAAGCCATTACGTGCTGGCACCTGATTTACACTCTACACAAGAACAGACAGTTATGTGAACTTCATAAACCCAAACATGCAAGAGACTTGAATTCACGCAGAAAATCTACACTTGAAAATGATGCACAAGAAGAGGGTAATGTGACACAAACAACAGAAAATCCCATTTTGGTGGATTTTGATGATTCTTCTTCATCTACACCCAGCACAACAGATTCAGCAATGCTGCTTTCAGGTGCCTTGGGTCAACAGTCTTCTGATTCACAAGCATAGATGTTTTTTTTTCAAGAGTAAGAAATTATTTACACAAAAGTTTAAAATGCTCAGAGCTATCTTTTGCTTCTATTTATAAATGCAGTAATATATTAGTGACAATATTGTTCAGTTATTTGTATGAGATTATTTTGCAACCATGAATAAGTGGATATTTTTCCATTTCTATTTTCATTCCACATTAACATTTGATGCCTGTTGGTTTCATAAATTGTTTTCATTGAACTTGTTTGAATACCTGCTGTGTGTTATTTTCAATAAACAAAGATATTACTAGATCTTATATTCCTAACAAAAAAACCTCATAAAAATGTATGTGTTTAAAGAGATTGTATAATAATATCTTCTTATATCTAAGAAGATATTATTATACAATCTCTTCAAACATATACATTTTTATGAGGTTTTTTTTTTGTCTATCTTCTTTTTTTAATTAATTTTTTTATCTATCTTCTTAATAATATGATGGCAATATTAATTCAAAGAGTGGTTCAGCAAAAATATGATTCTTATAATGTGATATTTAATGGTCAGTCATATTTAAGGTTCATCACACAGCAAGCAGTGATAGGAATTAGTATGTAATTTCAAAAACATACAATAAAATTTGAAAATTTAGTAATCATTATCATTTGACAACTGAGAAAATGAATCTGTGGAAAAAAAATAATAATAATAAAACAGGTAAGTACTTTCAATTATATTTATAATTTTTTTTATTTCTGTAACAGTGAAGAAACAACTGCACATTGGGAAGACATACATGACAGGGCCATGAACCAACCACTGGAACCATATGAGGGTCAAGGATTAATGTTGCTGACATTTGTTTCAAGTTTTATACATATATATATATATAAATCTTAATATCTTATATATATCTTATATCCTTCCTGTGCCGTTAAACGTCACATAGGGCTCGCAAAGTAGTTCGCCAATTTTTCCTGTCTTCGGCGAGTCTTTCAACCTCATTAAGGGATTTTACGCCAGTTAATTTGGCTTCTCTTAACAATGTCCTCTTCAGAGTTTCACGTGCCTCTTTTTCTTTGGCCTGTTGTGTTCCACTTGATAGCTTGTTTTGGGATTCTCTGATCATTTCTTCTCATCAAGTGACCAACATATGTCCATCTCCTTTTCCTGATCACCCATGAGACTGGTTGTTGTTCAGTCATCTGTCTTATCTCTGCATTGTTCTTGAATTCATTCCACTTGATGCCAAGTATTTTCCTTTTTAAAGTCTGTGAAGTTCAGTATTAATGGTTTCTGCTTTTCAGTATGTTTTTCAAAAATTATTCTTAGAGTAAAGATCTGGTCAAGACAGCTTCTCCCTTTTCGAAATCCTGCTTGTTCTTCTCTCATTGCAGTATCCACTATATCTTTAAGTCTATTCAAAATATATATATATATAATGCATATATATATTATATGCTATATATACCATATATATACACCATATATATACTATATATATATATACACACATACTACGCATAAAATATAAAATGTTTTTTAGTGAATGAAATAAATGGTCCAAAACTGATTAAATGTTTTTAAATATCTCGGCCAGTGTACTTAAAATCAATAATTTGTTTAACACTTTCCTTGTGTTTGGTCGATATAGCGACACTTCTGGTGTCCCAAAGCTACCGTATGGTCGTTATAGTGACAATTGTTTGTTTCATTAAAACAAGCGGCGTAACATTTAGATTGTACATATTTCGTCCGCGATTCCGGTGACACTTTCAAAATGGCGAAAGCGTGCCTAGTTATGAGCAATGCTGAGCGAGTAAAAGGACGAGAAGCATGGAAATTTTTCAATTTTTGACGAAGTAGATAGGGGTATGGACATAGCCTATGGCCACCCCACTGCTCTTGAATGTTTTCTAAGTAGATCTAGACATATTTAGATGACTGGAGAAGTAGTTAGGAGGTTAGTTCAGACATTCATTCAGCGAGAATGCAATACAGAATCGCAATACGAGATCGACAAGTAGATCTACACATCTCAGATGGTAAGTAGTGCAGATCTAGACCTAGCCGATGGTGAGCTGGCCACAATCAGTGTCTAAAAACATCACATTACTTCTTTTTTTCCTAAAAAATTCTGCATTTATGAAATTTTCATTCATTTAGCTATACTTTGAAACATATTAAGTATACGGAAGTACATGGAACTACTGTTTTCCATTCCATTTTACAACTAGACCCCCTAACAGACCAAGACCCGCGTTTTTACTCCTGCACACCACTACACGTCCGTGTTTCTTCTAACGCACGGAAAGAGTTAAAAAAAAAAAACTGTACATTTATCTACTTAAAAACTGATGTATGTTTTTAATATGAATGTTAATATACAAAAACCACATAGATTTTCTGAAGACTGACAGTAATACAGGCTGGAATATTTTTTGAGGGATATGAGAGCTTGGTAATGTATTTGAACAAGCACAAATACATGATATCCTAACACGTTTGTAACAGTGACTTTGGAGAATGATACTGATATATACAAAACATTCTTTGCAGAAAACATAAGGCATTATCATCATTAATATCATATATAATCTTTTCTGATTAGTTTCCTGCATTGGGCATGTGTAGGTTTAATCATGTTTATAATTTGTGAAGTAATATCACAAAGGTTGGAAAGCTATATTTAACAGTGCACAGAATTTACAAAATTTTATTTATAAACGAGGTGTTCAGCAAAACTATTCATAACAGTATGGAAGAGACAACCAAAAATGATTCTTCTGTCATGAGAAAATAAAAATGTCAAAGGAACTGGCAAATGGCAGAAAACTAAAGGGAAAAAGAAAATGAGAGTGACAGAGGGGAATATAATCTGTATGGGCTGTCTAAGTGGCATATGTAAAGAAATGCAGCTGACCTGATTTGAAATATAGACAAATAATGAAACATTATCACCAATAGCTACTAGCATGAAACCTAATAAAAGAATAATTGAACATTGAGCACTGAACTAGTGGCTTGTATATCACATTCATAATATCATGTTATACTTCACTGTTAATAAGCATGAAAACATTTTAGTTTTAGTATTATCAAGGGCCTGAGTGGCATAATGATAAGTGCACTCATCTCTCATGCAGAGATTAGTGGTTCAAGTCCAGCCTGAGAAGCCACACTCACCCAGTTGTGTAAACTAGGAAGAAAGTAGGAACAGCTTTATTATTTAACGATAACAAACTTGTAACGTTTTGGCATGAGCTTTTATCAAACAAAAACAAATAGGACGAAGAATTAGAGAGAAGAGACAAAGTATGGATTGCCTCAAACTAATGTAAGCAAAATTTTAAAAAATGAAAGAAAAATAGTGATGTTCATTTTTTTCATTGATTTTTTCATTTTTTAAAATTTTCCTTACATTAGTTTGATGTAATCCATACTTTTGTCTCTTCTCTCTAATTCTTCATCCTGTTTGTTTTTGTTTGATAAAGGCTCATGCCGAAACGATAAACGTTTGTTATCATTAAAAAATAAAGCTGTTCCTACTTTCTTCCTACATTATACTTTTTGGTATCACAGCTTTACTGCCATGCTTTGTATGTAGTTGTGTCACCCAGCTGTAGAAATGGGTACCCAGAAAAGTTGCCAGGCAAGATGCTGATCAAACATCCTATTGTGTGGCGTTAGGTCAAGGAAAATATGGACACTAACACCACATCCTACATCTGTGACATGATAGGACTTTTTTTTTTTCAATTCATTGATTTAAAGTCCAGTTTCTTATAAAACAGGCACAAAATTTTTATGTCATGTACATAATTACCTTCATAATAGTAACTACTTCATATGTCTTGTTCATTCACCTTGTATGTTCATTCTATTATTAGCTGTGCTATAATGTGTGTAGAAAGCAAATTGTCAGTGGTATCAGAACATGAATTTTAATTTGGTGAAAATCATTTATTAAAAGTGTTTTAAATTTTGACAGATGGGACAGGTAAAACTGCTTGCTCTAATGGTCATTATGTATTTCTTTTTTTTTTTTTGTGTAAGTAAACCTTATGGCATTAATGACAACGAAAATATCTTCTGAAAATTCACCATTAAAAAATAGTGTGTGTTATCACTCAAATCTAGATTCAGACTTTTCCAACATTTTCATGAGTTACCTTGGTTATCAGAGTGATTTGTGTTTTATTGTTTTTCACATTCTTTCTGAAAAATAAAATCTTTGATTTTCAAAGATGTGTACTTAAAAGTGGAAAACTTCAGTGTTTTACACCATATAGTAACTTAATATTTTTGTGTTCATGCAACATAAACTTCAGTGTAGTCCTATTTGTATGATATGAATGTTCATGTTTACATCAACAGCCATCTGTAAAAGGTGCACCTCACCTTGCAAGAGGATAAACTCTTTTAAGGCTAAGTTTCCTAACTCATTGGTTCATTTGAGCATGCTGTAGCCATTTTAGAACCCCCACTCCTTTTGTCTTGTGCTAGCTCTCTGCTCTGGTCACTCCAAAAGGTAGCTACAATAAAAATAATGGCAGCAGCAAATCTTGAACAGTGGCTGCTAGTTCTCTTATATTGAGGATTGGTCCTCTCAGTGATCGAGTATGCAATTACAATTCTAACATTCAGCCCCATGCAGAGAGGAAGTCGTGAGGAAACAGAGAATGGGACAATGCATATTGTTCTTGTATATACCAGAGATACATCCTGCAAGGCCATGAGGTATCTTCTAGACTGTCCCACCATGGGAAGCAGAATAAAAGAAGCCAGGGCACAAACCTACCTCAAAATAAGCACGGACAGGGCATACCCACTCCACATTGAACTAATAAGAGCAAAAGCGAACAGGATGAAGAGACAAAAATCATGGATGGGCCATGAGAAAATGTAACCTTTAACGTGTGCCCTCTTGAGAACATAGATTCTGGACCGGAAAAGGAACTAGCACCACCAAACTTCAAGGTGGCTCTGTCTGCTCATATTACATTTGACAAAAGATGCATGTAACATTTTCCTGCTGCTGTAGATGCTGAAGTCAATGCACTAATTAGTGAAAACACCAGAGATGGTGATCCCATAATTTATACAGACGGATCAGTGATTTGGGGCAAGAAGTATGTCTAGGCCTTTACAGTCATTAATGGCAGAAAAGAGAAAGAACCCAGTGGTGCTTTTGTTGCGACAACAAGCAGCCTCACAATGTAAACCATGGCTATGACAAAAGCTCTGAGCTAGCTCAAATCACCAGACTACACATAAGCATACATCTTGAGCAATTCGATGAACATGCTAATGAAAAGCTAGGAAAATTCAGACTGGCTCTCTAAGGCAACAGTGGCTCAAGTTCCTACAGATGTCACAGATCCATTGACTGGCATTCAGTTATGTACCGGGCTACGCTAGCGTCATGAGATCTGAAAAAGCAGACCAGTTGGCAGACTCAGCTGTCACAAAGGAAGGACAGGCAATGAATCGAGCCCACATTATAAGTGCTGTAAAAAGAAGCTGGTTGAACAAAAGACTTCACTGACAACTGTGAATCTGCATCATTATGAAGAATGAAAGAACTGGGGATGAAACTTGGGGTGGCAAAAAATTAACGATTCATTAGGAGCTCTACACAGGTAGTCAACCAACAAAGAATGGATGTTGTTAGTTACTTGACGCTGAAAGAGTAAGTGAAGAGGAGATCGAAGCACATATGGATGTATAGGGAGTGCATGGATGATGGTTTTTCTAACTAATAAATAAGGCAACACACAGGAAAGTACTGTAATACATAAATGGTTGAAGGTTCGAGATGTCCATCTTCCGTTTCCTCAAATTTTTGCATCTTATGATGTTGCGTCTGATACGTTGTTTTTTTTTCT
This sequence comes from Achatina immaculata, assembly GCA_009760885.1. NCBI lineage: Eukaryota > Metazoa > Mollusca > Gastropoda > Stylommatophora > Achatinidae > Lissachatina > Lissachatina immaculata. The sequence goes on along the minus strand of CM019717.1, from coordinate 69,779,707 downwards.
GACCAGATATTCAACAGAATTATTCATTTGTGTTGTAGTCTATGTGCAAAGCACAGCACTACATTGTGCGTATATTCAGAGAGAAAAAAGGACCGATAATTATAAAGTAAAGAATTTGGCGACTATAGTGTAAACATAACTCATAAGCACACAATCCATTTTTGCAAGAAAACAAGCCGAGGCAAAAGATTTTATTTCTATCTAAGAAACTTTATCTTTGAGTAACAGTCACTTCCATTTACCCTTTCCGAGCCATAAGAACGCGAATTATTAACAATGTTAGACTGGTCCTAAATCTGCACCAGCAATAATATGACAACAGCCACTGACTCATGAAAATTCCAGGCAGAAAATACTATCAAGTGCAGACATAGTCTGATCCGTTTGTACTGAAATAAATGATAGCGTCACAAGCATTGACACACTTAGAAGTTTGTTTGTTTGTTTGTTTTGTGTTCTTTTGTTTTGCTTTGTTTTTAAACTAAATACATTTCCTTCAGATTTATGTGTAACACATTTTCTGTCGTTCACATATTTTGACTTTTTACATATACGCATATTTTTTTTTACAAAATATCGTTAGAGCATATGAAATAGAATTTTTATTATAATTTTTCGTATAGTTAAAATATTCTTGGCATATGTCCCATCTCATTGGGTCACAAATGTAGCACAAGAAGGCACATCGATGACAGGCAGTCCTCGGAGTTAGGAACGAGATCTGTTCCGAAGTTTGTTGGAAGAGAGTGGTACTGTCCGTATCTAACGTCAGTTAGCCAAATGTTTGTCTTAGTATATGTAGCGCATCTTTATATGTATTTTAAAAAATTAAATAAACCGACGAACCGCTATAGAAGAGCAGTGTTTTGATGCGCGTCGCAAAGTAGCTCCCGTTTGCTTTACGAGCCATTGCATGTTCAATCAGTCGCTGATTGGGGTCCAGCTATTTGGCCATGAGTCGAAAATTATCCTGCGTCGGCCTTTATATGTGAAGGTCATGCATTAAAAAGTACAGTTCACTACTATAATATGTTACAAGATAAACATATATGTTTACCATTGCTTTCAAATATTAACAGAAAGCAAATTAGCACAGTTAAAAAATACTGTAATAAATTTTCAGGATATTTAAAAACAGATGTAAATACACAGCCACAAGAATACATTTTGTAGTCATCATATGACGCAACTTTTGTTCATATCCTTCCCCTTGACTTGTGGTGAATTTATAGTGTATGCGACCCCAGCTGTCTATTTTTATCATTTCTGGTACATTTTTCAATTTTTCTTCTGGGATTTCGGCCGTTAACTCGGTCGACCATAAGTAGCATAACACTAAAACTGGAATGTTTAATATAAGAGGCTTTATGGGGTCGTTCGTAAGTACAAGTAAGTCCGTAAGTCAGACGTTCTTAACCCGGGAACTGCCTGTAAATACATGTTGACTTCCGAAAAGTTTGGAGTTATATATAAGTTCAGAGACGATGACGCGCGACAAAGACTTTATCTTCTTGGTATAAATCATATATTCAATTCTGGGCTAAATATGCGCTTTAACTACACTGCATAAAACTGCCTTTACAAAAACAAAAATTACTATATACTGTGTGCTTAAAAGATGTGCGCCATAACCGGCTGTCTATTAATTGTATCATTTTCCCTGCTTGTATTCGACATATCTGACTTAGCGGCTCGTATTTCTGCTCATCAAAAATCTCTGGCTCAGTGGCAGATTAGACAACACTGAAGACACGAAAAACAAACAAAATAAGTCCCTGAGGCGCGAGAGCCTTCTAGTACAGTGGGACGAGAAGTTCGATCAACAATGAAAACTAAAAATAAATGAATGTAGTAACACGTGGTTGTAGGAGCGCCTTAGCAGATAGATAGAAATAGGATATTCTTCTGTCTCCCTGCGATTTCGCAAAGTGAGGGGGGTGAAGATGCTATCGGATTAGTCAATCAGCGACCCATAGCTAATATGATAGCATCAGTGTTAGCGAACCATTTGCTGACCAAGACACTATCCCACCTCTCCACTGGTGCCCCCCCCCCAGTAACCCAGTAACAGGCCTTGCCTGGCTAATGGGGCAGGGATCGCCATAATCCCTATGGTGTTAGTGTCTGCTAAAGAAACATTGCACACCCCCAGCTATTTGGCTGTGCTCTGGAACTGAAAAAAATAGCTGTCATAACCCGCTCCCACGCCGATACAATGCTGTGCTTCCACACCTTCACAGCATCGACTGCAAAGAACACCAGCCACAAGCTAGGAATGTTACTGAGAGTACCAGTGGAGGTGTGGGATATAGTCTTTTTCGGATATGCTTCGCAAACTCTGACGCTAGAATGTCAACTTTGGGTCCTTGATTTGCCAAACCGAACAGTCGCTTCCCCCCCACCGCCTCCTCCTTTTTTTTTTTTTTAGTAACAGAAGAAGAAGATTCACTCCAAGCAAAGCAACTTCCCGAGATGTGACAGGCCTCCAGCAAAGAGGAAGATGATTAGATCATCATGAAACAAAACAAAACAAAACAAAAAGACAAAAGAAAATGCAAACATATCTAGAAAGCAGTTCAAAGGGTTAAATAAAGCCAACGGATAGAGGATTTGCAGGGGTCGTTGACATGAAACGTTATTTGGAAAATGATACCGTTAACACTTCAGCATCATAATTAAAGATGTTCATTATCGTTATCTACAGGTGCAAACCTACAGAAACTGGATATATCAGAAAGACCAAAAGTTGGCAGTACCGCCTCTCTTGAGAGTGTTGGGAAAATTCGGTGGGGGGGGGGGACGATGATGAGGGAAAGGGAGCGGCAGAGGGCAGCAGCAGAATCAAATGAACGAAAAAAGTTTATGAGGGCGCAAGGGATGTGACTTGAGAGGTTAGGGGCTCAAAAAAGTTTTGGAACCACTGAAATAACACCCCAGTGGTACAGGCTATAGGGTTTTTTTAAAAGCTATTTGATAATTTTAAAAAGGGCGGTCAAAAATAGTCTTTGCCTACGTCCCATAATAATAGAAGATGCCGAGAGATAAAATCTTGGAGTCCAAAGTACAACATAAGCTGGACTAGAGACTGTACACTTCAGAAAATAACAGGGTTGAAGTTGATAAATCCTTTGTAAATATGGAAGCTGAACTCGTTCTTTGGGTCATTTATAGGTAATTTAATTTGTCCTTGATACATTCCTTGAACAGAAATCTGATCAAATCTGGCTATGTATTCACCTCCTTCACATCGGAAACTAACCCTGTGCAAGTTTGTTTTTTCTTAACAGCCAGCCACATACCACAGGCCGATTTTGCTGTGTTTTGTTTGCATATCTTTCCCATGTCATTCAGCATATTCCCTTCTTTCTTAAGCCTGAATGGTTCCATGTTACAGCATCACTCTTTTCGTACAAAATAAATTCAATACATTTTTTTAAAAATGGAATGCTTATATTAACTTGTCATTAGAATTCTTTCTATTCTTTGAGAATTTTCTCAGCTCTTGTTGGTCTTGTTTCTCGGTTCTTGTTGGTCTTATTTCTCGAAAAAATGTCGCAACAATAGATCACAAAAGTAATTTGATCTTTTCATTTCTGCTAAACTCAAATGAAATATATCGCGCTTGCTTGGTACTTAGAGCTTACAAATTCACAACGTGCTATGATTTGAAGATAACATGTCTGATACGTCGAGTGTTCGTGTTTACAGTATCTAATGAAGTCTCTTAGTTCTGTTGTATATTTGAACAACGTCTGTTTCTGCTGCTGCAACAAGAACACTCTGCTTTAGCAGCCACTTGAAAGAACACTCGACACAGGAAGGTACAGGAGAATAAAATCTGCCTGCATTATAGCAGGCAGACTTTGTTCGTGATTATTCTCCTAGTTAATTGGTTTGACGGGAAATGGATAGGTAATGTCAGGATAACATTTGTTTAGCTGCTGTTACTACAGACGAAGGTATTTATGCTGTTGTTATTGATGATTCTAGTGAATGTTTGGGTGTTCTCGAACTAGAGGCACCCAGTAGTTGAATATGAAGCGAGGAACTTCTAATAAAATCATCACACCAGATAGAGGTGCGTTTTTGTTTTTGTTTCGTTTTTTTTTCTAGGGAAAGCCCAAGAAGTGAAGTTCCAGGAGTCTAACAACCACTGGCAATTAGATTGCCACCTTGGCAAGTGGACACCCACTAAGAACCGTCACATTTTTGTATTTATTTATTTTTGGTGACAGTTGACTTATTTGTTTAGATAAATAAGTTTATGCCATTATTCATTACTCTACTTATTCTCTGCTAAGTTTCAGTTAATAAAGACCCTAATTCATCATCTCTAAGAATCAGAGTTCTGTTATTTATCAAGACTGAAGATTATTTTCCTTGAGTTTCAAATTTTGCTTTTAGTCAAAACCACTAGTCTTCTCCCTTGCATTGAAATATTTGTTGTTGATCAAGACCCTACTTTATTTCCCTTAAGTTTCAGAATTCATTTTCTTTAATTAAGACCCTACCTATCTCCTTTAAGTATTAATTTCCCGTCACAAGAGTGAGTGTCCTCTCCCACAAAATTCAACTTTCTGTTGTTAATCAAGACTCTATCTTTCAGACTTGTATAAAATTTTATGATCTGTTCCCAGCTGATTTCAAGTTCCTGTATGTAATGTATATTACTGTAAAAAGTGAAAAAGCCAGCACAAGTTTTTACACACACACACACACACAAAAGCACGCACGCACGCACGCCCGCATGCACGCACAGACACACATATAAATGCACCATGATGCATAAAAAGCACGCAGAGGAATGATGTATGACTTTGATGATATTGCTACCGAAACATGACAGATACGAACATGTATTTTCTGTCTAAATAACAGGTGAGTAACATCCCATCAGTTTATGAGAACATGGTCAGTCTAAAAGACTTCAGCATCTACATCGCCGGTGACTGGGTGTTGATATATGCAGTAAGTTTACTTCTTACATTTTACATCATTCCCGTGCCGTTAAACGCCACAGAGGGCCCGCATGGTAGTTCGCCAAGATGTCCTGTCTTCGGCGAGTTTTTCAGTCTCATCAAGGGATGTTATGCCCATTGAATTGGCCTCTCTTAGCAAAGTCCTCTTTGGAGTTTCACGTGATCGACCTCTTTTTCTTCGGCCTGTTGTATTCCATTTGATAGCTTGTTTGGGAATCCTCTGTTTCTTTTCATCACACGACCGACATATATCCATCTTCTTTTTATGATCACCCATGAGACATGTTGTTGTTTTCCCCATCTGTCTTATCTCTGCGTTGTTCTTGAATTCGTTGGTAAGTTTACTGGATGGATATATTTAGATGTACTGGGGCAAAGACATTTTAAAAGACAGAGCTTAATTGTGTAAAGTTATCACTTTTTTGTGAAATGTGGTATCTTAGAAAAGCAATTAACAAGATCCAAAACCAAGATAAGAAATTATCACAGTCATCATTATCATTTTCACAGTGGCAAACCTTTTCATGTATTATAGCCTCAAGCAGCTATTTCAAACTCCATTTTTCCTAGACTTTGTTCTATCTGAAAAGTTAATCTTTATGTGTCTTTGAATCTGCCTGACACCTTTTCAGTTTGATCGTCAGTTCTTCATTATTGAACTTATAAATATTCATTATTATTCACAGGGTTTTATCATTGTTCTCCTGTCATTTATGGAAAAGAGAAAAAGATACAACGACATATGTTATGGACGTCCAGCTCTGCTTATGTATGGTTTGAACAAATAGTATAAACATATGCTTGTTTAATGTGATTATAAATTGTTTTATCTTTACTTAGTTTGATTTCTAACTGCCATGAGCTATTAAATATCTTGTAAAAATGTTACAGATAATATAACTGAAGTAATATGGTTTTGTTATGTAGTTGGGAGTTTACACTGAAGTAAATGTTTTTTTTTTGTGGTATATTGCCTAGTGGTAGCTGTGTAATGTGGCAAAACCATTTGATTTGCTGTTTCTGGATATAGTGTAGCACTGGTGTTACTCCAGCCTTTGCTTTGGTGGTGTCATTTCTTATTTGGTCTCTTCTTATCACAGTTTAGACATCTCATTTCTGCCATGATGATTTTCCTTTCATGTCTGGCTGTTAGTGTCCATGTTTGGCAATAATAGCATAGAGTTTGGAGGAAAATTGTGTTGCATAGTGGTTTTTTGTTTGTTTCAGCTGTGATGTATTTATCTATGATCTTTGATTAGAAAAAAAAATCTTGTGTTGTAGATATTGTTTGGAGAGATAAGAGTTAAATCTGTTCTGAGGATTGCACTAGAATATCACATATTAGTATTCATTTCATATCACAAAGCGACTCATGAGAATTCTTAAGATATGAACAGGGAAAAAAAAAAAACAACTATAAATGTAATGTTGGATTTGCTGTGGAAACAAGAAAACAATGCTTCATATCTGTGGTTGTCAGCCTTTTTGCTTTCACAATCTACAGATTTATAATTGTTGTCATACACAGAGTACAAAATGTACTAGAGAGGATGCCTGAGTATCAAAGTGGTTAGTGCACTAGGCTCTCATGCTGTGGCAGTCTAGTCTGAGGCATCCCAGTTACCCCCTGCTGTACTCAGCTCCTTCTGCAGCTAGAGTAGGCAATGAGGCCAGGCATGTTACTAACCACATCGCACCCTAGTGTGCTAATCTCTCTCTCTCTCTGAACCTTAAGTGCCCAGGGCACATGGGGCTTCCGCAAGGGTTTTCCACAAAGTGTGCTAATAGGTGAAGGAAATTCTGAGCATTAACATTATATCACCTGGTTGTCTCTACAGCATAATAGGCTTTCATTTACTTTCATTAGAGACTTTTTTTTAGTAAGAACACAAAGATCAACTCTTAGCTCTATTATTTGGTAAAGAGAGGTACTGGAAAAACACACACACACATGCATGCACACACACACTTTCTCCCTCTCTCTCTCTCTCTTTTTCTCTCTCTCTCTCTCTCTCTCTAAACTCCATGATGACGTGGAAGCAGCTCGGAAGCAAGCAGAAAATAGACCATGCCAAGAACACCACAATAATTACCAACATTCTAAGGCCAAATTTCAGAGAGCAAAGCTGCAAGCCAGACGGGAAAGTTGGAGAGAGAAAACAGAGTCCCTAAACTTTGAAAAGGATGGAAGGAAACTGTGGAAACTAATCAAACAGTTAAATGATGAGAGTACTGGAAGAAGTACAAAGATTACACTAATAGAGGATGGGAAAACTCTTACAGGTAAGCAGGTAGCAGATCACTTTGCTCGCATGTTTGCACAGGACTGCAACATTGATATCCATCCAGAGAAGGAGCGTACAGTGCGCATCGAGCCACAGAAAGAGGAGGAACAAGTCAGAAAAGTGGAGGTCATGGATGCACCAATCACACGCAGTGAGTTAGACCTAGCAGTTAGTAAACTGAAACCAAGGAAATCACCAGGACCAGATGGAGTGTCCAATGAAATTATCAAGAACCTGGGAATGGCAGCAATGGGAAAGCTGTTGGATATTTTCAATATGTGCTGGAGCACAGGTAAGTTACCTCAAATCTGGAAGGAAGCAAGTATGGTACCACTGCTAAAACCAGGGAAAAACAGTGATACTGCCTCCAGCTACAGGCCAATCAGTCTCACTAGCTGCCTATGCAAAACGATGGAACGCATCATTGACCTGAGGCTAAAATGGTACCTAGAAAGTGAAAACCTTCTCGTTCCACAACAAGCAGGATTTAGGCAGTACTACAGTACGGAAGATCAAGTGACCTATCTCTCTCAAGAGATTGAGGATGCATTTCAAGAGAAAAACCTTGTACTAGTAGTGTGGATAGACCTGAAGAAAGCCTTTGATAAAGTATAGAAAAAAGGTCTGTTGTGGAAACTAAGAAACTGCGATGTGAATGGAAGACTGTACAACTGGATAAAGTCCTATTTACACAATAAAAGAGCTAGAGTAGTAATGGATGGTCACAAAAGCCAGAAAGTACTTCTGCGACACGGTGTACCACAAGGAGGAGTCCTTTCGCCTACACTATTCCTTGTATTCATTAATGACCTGGTCAAGGAACTTCCCTATGGAATCAAAGCGGCACTGTATGCAGATGATCTGGTCATGTGGTGTACAGATGAATATGCGACAGTTGCTACACAGAGACTCCAAAGAGCAGCAGACATCTTGACATCATGGACAAACAAATGGTGTGTAAGTATCAACACAGAGAAATCAAGTACCACTCTGTTCACCCTCTCATCTAAACAGAAAGCAGGTAAGATCTTTGTAAATGAAATACCCTTAAGGATGGACAACCAACCCACTTACTTAGGAGTGACTCTTGACTCAAAACTGACTTGGAAGCAACACATCAACAGTGCAGAAGCAAAAGCCAGAAGAAAACTAGCCATATTAAGAAAATTGAGTGGAACTACATGGGGAGCTAGTGAAAGAATCCTCAAGAACGTATATCAGCAAAGTATTCTACCACATTTAGAATATGGCTCAACATCTTGGTGCACAGCATCAAACACTACGCTGCATAATCTAGACAAGGTTCAAAATCAGTCACTACGGATTATCACAGGTGCCATGAGGTCCACACCAATAGTAGAAATGCAGAAAATAGTTGGTGTTCAAGCGCTAAAGGAACGTAGAGACACAAAGGTCATGACCATGGGAGAAAAATTCCTTAGCTCTGTAAGCCATCCCCTGAAGGAGAGATTCAATAACTTGGCATTAGGACGGCTTAAAAGAAGCAGCTTCATTCATCAGGCCAAGCGTATGCGTAAGCTGATACCTGACCTTCCAACTGTAGTCACTCCATTATCATCTGTACCAGAGCATACACCATGGAAAGAAGCAGATTATACACAAATAACTATTCAGACTGAAGTGAAAGGTGTGCAGAATGGTGAGATGCAGAGCAGTCTTGTAAGATCAGTAGCCACACTTAGTGTTCTAGATGACAAATATCCATGTGACACCTGGATACGTGTGTATACAGATGGATCTGCACATAATGCCATAAAGAATGGTGGGGCAGAATCATATATTGAATATCCAAACAACACCATTGACAAGATTTCCATACCCACTGGTAAATACTGCAACAACTTTGATGCAGAAGTTAGGGCAATTATTGCTGCAGTTGAAAAACTATCAGACTCCAGAATTGATACATGTCCTGTAGTAATTCTCACAGATGCAAGATCAGTACTGGAGGCTCTTCAGAGCAACAAACTACCAGACCTTAAGGATGCCTTGTCAAAAATTGGCTTACAACATGGAGTCACTTTGCAATGGATTCCCTCCCACTGTGGGATACCAGGCAATGAGAAAGCTGACCATCTGGCCAAAGAGGGCACTGAAATGGAGCAACCAGACATACCAGTCACCTATAATCAGAAGAAAAGCATGATAAAAACCTACAGGAAGCCACAAACACCACCACATGATGACTATCACATGCTAAACAGAAAGGAACAAGTCACCATCTTCCGTCTCCGAACAGGTCACAGCTGACTCCGAAGTCATATATATACAAAGTTTAAGGTTGGTACTACTAATCTATGCACATGTGCCCAGATGCCCCAAACCGTGGAACATATCCTCCAGAACTGCATCAACTACGAGACACTGAGAAATAATTACTGGCCCAGTGAAACCACTAAAGAAGATAAGCTCTACGGTTCCATACATGAGTTACAAAAAACAGTGAAATTTATCCAAGAGACAGGACTGCAGATATAGACAGATAGTGCGAACGAAGAAGAAGAAGAAGAAGACTCTACATAAGGTTTTATTCTGTTCAGTAATATAATTTATAATATTTTATAGCTTGATGGTAATGATATATCTCTGTAGTTCTCACATAATCTCTTATCTCATTTCTTGTAGATGGGAATTATCAATGCTTTTTTCCATTTATCTCTTTCCTCTATATTTGATGTATGAGGAAGTCGAATATTTCATGCAGTGCCTTTCCTCCTTCTTCGATCAGTTCTGCATAAATTCCTGCTGCTTTGTTGTTTTTCAGCTGTTCAATAGCTATCATTACTTTTTCCACGTCGGGTTCTTCAATACTGGTATCACATGTTGCCGCTGCTGTTTGTTATAATTCAGTTGTAGGGTGGTTTTCACAGTTTAGCAGTTGTTCAAAATATTCTTTCCACCTCTCAGATGTTTTCATTTCATTGCTTCCCATAGAACCTTTACTGTCTAACATACTGTGTGTTTGCTACTGGTATCCTTTATTTGTCTAAAACCAGCTTTGAACATACTGACCTCTTCTTCTATTTTCTTATGAAGTCTACCCATTATGATTTTTAATAGAATTTTACTAGCATGACTAATCAGGGCAACGGTTCTGTAGTTTATGTATAATTTCAAGTTACCTCCTTTTTGGCAGTGGTATTAATATAGTTCTTTTCAATTCTTTTGGCCAAATAAGAGGAACAAGAGATCATATATTCAATATAAGATTAATAATAGAGAAATTTAATGTGAATCTATATTTATTTTTTATAGACTATTCAAAGGTATCTGATTGTGTACAACACCAGAAACTTTGGGAAATAATGGAAAAAAATGGGATTTTCAACACATGTGATACAATTAATATCACTGCTGTATCTAGACCAACAGGCAGCAGTAAGAATAAGTGGCGAAACTACTTTTTTGGACATAAAACAAGGGGTCCATCAGGGGTGCATACTGTCGGCTTAAACTTGTATACTGAAAATATAATGAGGAATGTTAGATAAAATGTAGACAAAAGATATTATGATACCATAAAAATTGGAGGTTATGAAATACCAGAGATTAGATATGCTGATGGCACAGTATTACTGTTCACAACACAAAAAGGAATGGAAAAACTAATTATGTCAGTCTGTAAGAATAGTGAAGAGCAAAATCTCTATCTTATGCGAAGAAAACTAAATTGATGACAACTGACAAAACAAATAAGGCAGCTGAAATATGTATCAGTGAGGAAAAATTGGAAGAGGTGGAGAGTTTTGAAAATCATGGATCATAACTAATAATGGAGATAATATGAGGGAAATTAAAAGGAAGACATCTATCACTCTTTAAAAAGTAGAATAACTAAAGAAGCTGTGGAGAGGAACAGACAGAACTACAAAAATAAGATTTTAAGGGAATGCATCTTTTCCATTGTAATATATGCTTGTGAAACCTGGACACTTAACAAAGCAGGTGAGAAACATATAAATGCCTTTGAATGTAAATGCTACAGAAGAGTTCTTCAAATATCATGGGCACAAAAAAGAATAAATATATCCACACTCCAAGAATTTAATATTGAAGAAGGCTGGCTAGTAAACAGAGAAAACTTAAATATTTTGGACACATATGAATTCCTTATGTGGAGGAAATCTTAGGAGATTATCAAGCCCGATTCAGCAGGAACAGATCTACACTAGACCATATATTCTTGTTAAGACAGAAAGCTGAGAAAAGTTGGGAGTGTGGAAAAGAAGTCCATAACTTATTCATAGATTTCAAAAAGGTATATAATAGCATCCATAGAAACAGCCTCTGGAATATAATGAAGGAGTTTGGGACGCCTAAGAAATACTTTAACATAAGCAAACTATGCATTAAAACATCATGAGAATTTAAGAAGACCATATTGGAAGGACATAATGGGAAAAAGAAAGAGAGGAAGACTAAGGTGAAGATGGCTGCAAGACATCATTGATAATCTGCAAATGGATCCATCAGCAGCAAGGCATCTTTCTTACAACTGAGAAGCCTACAGGAGAGCTGTTTGGGATGCAAAGTTTCACAAGGAACATGCAAATGACTGACTGATCCTTTCTTTACTGCCTTAAATCTTTAAAGAATTTTCTTGTTTCTTTAATTTGGTAGTTTGCCTCTATCTTAAGGAAGATGTTTTTATATTCTCGTTTTTAGTTTCTAATAATTTATGGCTGTAGTTACATGCATCTCTGTATTCCAGTTCTTTTGCTGTATTGTTCTGGTTATTTAATAAAATTGTCTTGTGTTCTTCTTCTTTTTGATGCTTCTTTGCAAATGTCATTAAACCATCTATTTTTCTCCATTTTGGGTTTTTCTTCTTAATATTTTTCTGCTGCTGATTTTATAATTTGCTTAATGGTTTTCAGTTTGTCATTATGAACTTTATTTTCTGAGTATTTGATTCCTTTTTCTATTTTTTTATATTTTATCTTCTCTTAGTCTTTCTCTCTTTGCTTGTGGACCTGTTGTGATTTTTTTGTTATAGAAGGACTACTTTAGTAGTTTCATCTTCATTTTTATTTTGTCTAGAAAGTAGTCACTATGACATTCTGCTCCTCTATAGCTTTTATCCTGCTGGATATTTTTGTGTGTCTCAGCTTTAATTAATACATGGTCTATCTGTATAAAAACACTATGGATTATATATATATATATATATACACTAACACTAGATGTCAAAAATGAAAAGATAATGTGAAAAAGGAGGAGGAGGAAGAGGAGAAGTTGGTCTTGTAACCAGAGCTGCAGACCTCAGTCTGTGGTAGATATCGATAAACTTTTCTTTCAATGTTATGAATTTTCTCTGCTTCATGGGAGCACTTCATGCATCATTTGTAGCACTTCATGTGGGTCCACAGTGTTATTCGAGGTTTATCATATTGCACTAAACATGCTGAAAAATTCATGAGAACCATGAAAGATCAGTTTTTATTCTAGGCTAGGTTTTTTTAAAAAAATGTTAGAAATCTCAATAAAATTGTACAATATATTCAGCACACACACACAAAATCAACATATAAGCAGACCCATGCTGTTCAAGGGTCAGCTGTAATGATATTTTATAATGACATTAGTGTAAAAGACTTGAGAGAAAATAATGTGTGCCATATTAATAAATGCGGCTATTCATTTGGTTTTCTATTTTATTCCTTTTTTTTTGTTAGTTTTCATAATTCTCAAGAAGAAAAAAAAATACTGAGTAATTAATTTCCATTCACAACCCTCCTCTATCTTCCTAAATCTCACAAAAAAAGAAAGAAAAAAAAAATCCTCCCACTAGAGTGATGATAAGAGAAACTTTTGAGAAAACAGTAGGGATGATAAGTATAAGGCAGAAAACACCCAAAGAATTGGGAAAAATAAATGGAAGAGAAGAGAAATACCTCAGAATGGAAAAAACATATTGAAAGAAAAATGGGGGGAAAAAAGCTAATAGAAAAGATGAAGGCCATGTAATGCACGATCACATGATAGAAAATCCCCAAATGCAGCAATGAAAATCATCAAAAATTTAGGTCACTAGAGAGACTCATTCATTCTATCAAGCAATACATTATGCAGTTATAATGAAAATTAATATATGTAAATATATTAATGTCAAATTCATCTCATACACTGCAGCCCTTTCCGTTTTCTGGATGGCTATGAGAATCGCACAGCTTATGCTATGGCTTTTGGTACAACAACTAACACTGTTGTCTCTCTCATCACTTCCAAGCCAATACTTGTGTTTGACTATCCGCTATCAATACAAGGTAATCTCATCATATACTTTCATATTTTACTACAGTCATCAGCCAAAAAAATCCATTCTTGATCTTTCAGTAAACTCTAGTCATATCATTGTTGCCAGGAAAAGTTAGCATGTGATCTTGCAATGAACAATAATCTAGTATTTATCATTAGAGAAAGTTAGTTTTTCCTCTTTCATGTGGGAATTTAAAAACAAAATTCTAAGATTCTATGACCAAGTTATTTAAGTAAATATTAGATGGTGTATAAATAAGACAAAAAATTAAGATGTTTAGAAATAGAAGAAATGATAAAAATCAATTCTTTAATTTTACACTTCTTTTATCACTTCTTTAATCTTAGTGCTGTGATAATTTCTTTTAATGATAGCTCTGTATGTGTACCTGCAAGCCATTATTGGATGTCTGACTTGCTTTCCCTTGTTTGCATGTCTCACCACAAGGTATAGGGCACTTGGAGCAGTTTTGTGCATTCTGTATTCACTTTTATGGTAGGTATTCCTGTGCTTTATTATGATTGTTAATAATTACAAGACGATACCCTGTAGTAAAAGTGCAGTGGAGCAAATTAAAGAATATACAGTGTGTGAGAAAAATTATAAAGGTGAAAACATAACTGCAGTAGTGAAATCAGAACAGCTGAGAAACACAATAATGCCTTTGAATGTAAATGCTACAGAAGAGTTCTCCAAATATCATGGACACAAAAAAGAACAAATATATATATACTACAAAAGCTTAATATTGAAGAAGGCTGGCTAGTAAAGAGGATTAAAGAGAGAAAACTTAAATATTTTTGACACATTAAACGTCATGATAATTTAGAGAAGAACGTATTGGAAGGATACATAATGGGAAACAGAAAAAGAGGAAGACCAAAACGAAGATGGCTGCAAGACATCGTTGACGATCTGCAAATGGATGCAGTAGCAGCAGGCCATCTTGCTCACAACCGAGAGGCCTACAGGATGGCTGTTTTGGAGACAAAGTTCCGCAAGGGACATGCAAATGAATGAATGAAAAGAAGTGAAATAATAATAAAACACGGTATGTGCTGATTTCATTGATCTGTTGATAACAGATTGTAGTGATTCCATAAGTTTTGTGCAAAATAGTATGAAGATATTATTATGGATATTAGTAAAGTTAATGCAGATATGAAAGGGATGACCATGTTTGCATTTTTCACAGGCTAACTTTAAACATTGTTCAGATGACTCGAGATGTACAAGAAAATGCAAATTCCACATTTCTGGGAGTTGTGATTGCTGCAAGTACCCATATTTAGAAGATAGAGTACCATATTGTGAATAATAATAATTATTATTATTATTATTATCATTATTATTCAATATTATTAAATGATTAAATCTAAAGAACAAGAGAGCCACAATGCTTAGAATACAAGATTTCAGTGCAAAGTCATTATCATCATCATCGCCTTTCACTCCCTTGAGAGCATAGGCCATGGTTAAAGGCTCTCCCATCATCCCTGTTCTTGGAATTATTCTGTGCCTCCTTCCGTGTGTATCCCTTGCTCTGAGCACTGTCTAATTTCTCTTCTCCAAGTAAGTCTTCCTCATTTTCTGTTTCCTTGAGGATTCCATGTCAGTGCCTTTCTTGCTATGCTGGTGTCGGGTTTCCTCAGAATGTGACCAGTCCACCTCCACTTCCTAGACATGATTTGTAGGTTCATAATTTCTTGTCCTGCCCTTTTCCAGACCTCCTCATTCCTGATCTTGTCCTGTCATTTAATGTTTAAAGTCCTCCTCAAGCAGTAGTTCATGAATGTTTGTATCCTCTGTTGTATTGTCTTGTTCAGTGCAAAGTGATGGAGATCAAAGATGACTCACTTACATATTTGGAAAACAAAATTGAAAAAAATGTTACCTGATTAACTGCTAGACAAAGCCAAAAATAGAAATAAAAAGATGTAAGTATCTCATTTGGAAAATGGTGATCCAAATATTGTAAAGACTCTGATACTTCATCTTTCAAAACCGTATAATTAGAGGAGTAGTGAGGTTAACAGTACTCTACCGGATACTACAACAGATTTGGGATCTAGAAAAAGCTCCAGAGGAGTGGAAAACTGGCCTTATAGTAAAACTACCAAAGAAGAGTGACCTCAGAGATTGCGGGAACTAGAGAGGCATTACCCTACTGCCACTCACCAGTAAAGTATTTTGCAGAATAATCATCAACAGAATTGTACCAGCACTTGATGGAAAATTTCAGAAAGAGCAGGCAGGATTTAGGAAAGGAAGATCATGCATAGACCACATATTTGTACTTAGACAAATATTAGAACAGGCAAATGAGTGGCATAGCACAACATATGCATTGTTTATAGATTTTGAGAAAGCCTTTGACAGTGTCAACAGAGATGCACTGTGGAAAATCCTAAGATGCATGGCCTCCCCCATAAGATAGTGAATGTAATCAAAGCCCTATACAAGGGTTTTCAGTGTAAAGTGATCTGTGGAGAGCAGCAACTTTAGGATACAAGCAGGAGTGAAGCAGGAATGTGTACTATCACCAACATTATTTATCTTGGCAGTAGACTGGTTAATGAAGGAGGCAACATCAGACAAACGCAGAGGATTACAATGGACCCTTGACACAGTGCTGGACGACCTTGACTTTGCGGACGACATTTGTCTATTATCAAGCAGCCACAAAGATATGCAAGATAAAATAAACAAGCTAACTCAGAATGCAAACAACATAGGGCTAAAGATCAACGTAGGAAAGACAAAGTTAATGAAGCAAAATGCAAACAACAGAAATGTACTCAGAGTAGATAACAAGTTAGTGGAGGAGGTCAACGAATTTGTATACCTTGGCAGTAGAGTAGTAGAAAATGGAGACAGCAAAGAGGACATCAACAGCAGACTTACTAGAGCAAACAGGCTTTTGCAATGCTGCAGACTATATGGAAATCTGAAAAACTAAGCATGAATATGAAAATCAGGATATGTAAAAGTAATGTTCTAAGTGTACTACTCTATGGAAGTGAATACTGGAAAATCACCAGAACCATAGAAAACAAGTTGAATTCTTTCCAGACTAAATGTTTATGAAGAGTTAGAACAATATTTTGGCCAAACACCATAAGAAATAACATCTTGTTGGCAGAAATGCAGATTTAGCCACTGACAGCAATTATTAAGGAAAGACGCTGGTGATTGTTGGGACATGTGCTCCAAATGACTGACAACTCACCACCAAAAATAGCACTAAGATGGACACCACAGGGGAACAGAAGTAAGGGTAGACTAAAAGAGACATGGAGAAGAACAAAAGAGAGGATGTTGAGCAATAGAGGGCTCACCTGGGCAAGAGCAGAAAAAAAAGGCAAAGGACAGGCATTTGTGGAAAACCCTTGCGGAAGCACTTAAGGTTCAGAGAGACAGAGGTTAACAGTGAATTATCTTCTCATACCTTAGATTAGCCCATTTACCAATATATGTATATATACTAGTTTAGGACTAAAATAAGATGAGAGTTACATTAGGGTTATATTTTCATTCATTCATTTGCATGTCCCTTGCAGAACTTCGCCTCCCAAACAGCACTCCTGTAGGCCTCTCGGTTGTGAGCAAGATGGCCTGCTGCTGCTGCATCCATTTCCAGATCATCAACGATGTCTTGCAGCCATCTTCGTTTCGGTCTTCCTCTCTTTCTTTTTCCCATTATGTATCCTTCCAATATGGTCTTCTCTAAATTATCATGACGTTTAATGTGGCCAAAATATTTAAGTTTTCTCTCTTTAATCCTCTTTACTAGCCAGCCTTCTTCAATATTAAGCTCTTGCAGTATAGATATATTTGTTCTTTTTTGTGTCCACGATATTTGGAGAACTCTTCTATAGCATTTACATTCAAAGGCATTTATGTGCTTCTCAGCTGTTTTGTTAAGTGTCCAGGTCTCACAGGCATATGTTGCGATGGGAAAGATGCATGCCCTTAAAAATCTTATTTTTGTGGTTCTGTCTGCTCCTCTCCACAGATTCTTTATTTGTTTTACTTTCTGAAGAGCAATAGATGTCCTCCTTTTAATTTCCCTCATTGTATCTCCATTATTAGTTAGTAGTGATCCAAGATATTCAAAACTCTCCACTTCTTCCAGTTTTTCCTCATTGATACATATTTCAGTTGCCTTGTTTGTTTTGTCAGTTGTCATCACTTTAGTTTTCTTTGCATTAAGATAGAGGTTCTGCTCTTCGCTGTTCTTGCGGACTGACATAATTAGTTTTTCCATTCCTTCTTGTGTTGTGGACAGCAATACTGTGTCATCAGCATATCTAATCTCTGGTATTTCATAACCTCCAACTGTTATGGCATCGTAATATTCTTTGTCTACATCTTCTCTAACATTCCTCATTATATTTTCAGTATACAAGTTAAATAAGTAGGGTGACAATATGCACCCCTGACGGACCCCTTGTTTTATGTCAAACCAACTTGTTGTCTCACCATTTATTCTGACTGCTGCTTGTTGGTCTAAATACAGCAGTGATGTTAATTGTATCAAATGTGTTGGAAATCCCATTTTTTCCATTATTTCCCAAAGTTTCTGGTGTTGTACACAATCAAATGCCTTTGAGTAGTCTATAAAGGATAAATATAGGGTTATATATTCAGAAATAAATGTAACTCTTGTTTATGTTTCCTTCTAGTCCAGTGACACCATTGCTGTGAGTGTAACTCTTTCATACCAAATTTTGAAAAGTCTACCAGTCATTTTCTGCTATGTGGTGCTCATAGGTTACAGTTTCAACATACTCTACAGATGTTACCTCAGCAAAACCTACGTCACTGACGTAAGTATTTGAGTTTTAAAATTTTACATTTTTTTTTTCTACAAGTTTTTAAAGTCCCTTTGAGGACCTAGTCTTTCAATAAATAATACGAATTAAATTTGTATCATTATTTTTTGTAGATAAATTTATTCCTGGGCTGAGGTGTGTGTTTCTGGTCACCCTTTTCCATTTCTTCCATCCTGCTGCTACTTGTCACTCATCTAAATTTCTGTTCAGAACTGAGAAGAAGACACAGTGACCTTTTGCATGAATTTTCATCAGAGACAATGTATTCTTTTGTAATTCCACCTCGAAATGCAATAAGAAGTAAAAAACTGCAAGATTCATCTCTTTTCTGGGTTAATGTTATCACATTATGCACTCTTGGAATTTATTTTGTATGGTGCTTTAACATCTGATGATAAGACCAAATAATAGCCAGAAAAATTGATATTTTCTCTGGATTTAAGTATTTTCATCATAAGTAGTAAGTGACGAATGTTATAAAAGAATATTTTCTCAAAGTTGTAAGTGAAGTACAAAAGTTGTGAGAGCATTGCTAATGTCATGGATATAATACAGATGGTTCCCGACTTATGTAATTAACACATTCCCCAACCCTTTATATAAGTCAGTTTTTAAATGTGTTGGTTTTCTCCACCTCACCTCTCTTTCCCCCTTGACCTTTCTGCATCCATCAACATTCACAAACATTTGTTATTAGTATTATTATTTTGTGCTGGGTAGCATTGGCAATCATCCTTCTCCATCTTGCACGGTCCTTGGTGTTTCTGATTTGTTCAGATGCTTTTATTTTTCCATGTCACTTGGTCAGTTCACTGAGATTTTTCTCTTGGCCTTCCTCTCTTCCTTTTTCCTTTGAATTTTCCAGTCTTCATTTGGTTCTTGAACTTCTGCCTTCTAATGACATACTCAGGTAATTTTGATTGTATTTTTCTTAGACTATTTTAACTAGCTTTTATCAGATCATGCTTCACAAACATGCAAGCCAAAAATATGTTAGTCATGCAGAGCTATGCTAAAGAACAGCATTAATATTTTTTTCAATTCACTCATTGAACCTTCTTGTTTCTATGTTATTATTGTTAACGTCATGCCCGCCACTTTTTTCACCACCTTTTTTTGTGCAAGCAGCTTGCTTTACACCAGTGTTTACAAGCAAAACTGTGAAGCCTAGTTCATGTGTAATTGTCCGCCTTCATAATCCTGTATCATTTTTAGTTTCTGTTAGTTTCACTTCCTGTGGGTTTAAATGAGTATGTGAGTTGCCTTTTTTTTTACTTCCTCATTAAACCCAGTATTAACATGTAGTTTCTTTCAGTGGGCAGCCTAGTTCCCACATTCTGTCTTGAAAACCAGATTTTGGAAGCTATACTTGTCAGACATAAATGCATATTTCTAAATTTATGGATATTCCTACCTGTCTAAAACTGAAGTTTTTGGATTCTTCTGCAGTTTGTGCTGGGTGTCCTATCAGTTATACTGGCCAAAGTCTCATAAGAGTTATCTCCCAGTTATAGAAAAATCACTAACTTGGTCACCATCTCCCCTTTCTAAGATGCACTTGCATTGACTTGACTGTCTTGCTTTAATGTTTTGCATAGGCATTTTCCATAAACTTTAAGTCTGTTGGAAATTTTTTGAATAAGCATGAATTTACAAGTCAGGACCCTTCAGTACTCAAATATAGGTTAGTAATATATTTTTGCATTTTTACATATGAAAGTTACTGTGAAGTTAACATAGCAAAGGGCTCAAAGTTGTAATTCAAGTTATACTAACATTTCTTAAATCCTACCAGAGTTAAAATTGTATTTAAGTTTTACAAATAATGGTTCATCTTTACTGTTTTTATGGTTGAGAGTCAGTGACTAGTTTTAATTCAAATGCAGGCTTCTGGGCATGATCAGTAGGTAAAAGAAATATTCTGTTAAAATGAAGTGAAGGACAGAATGAGTTAGTTATGACACCAAGAATTATCTTCACCTCCTGTTTTTCAAGACCAGTCACACACATTCTGCTATATCACATATTGTGTATAAGTGTTATTGATTTCAGACTGCTAAATTTGTATCATGACTTGAATATACATTTTTAAATGTTAACAGCGAATGGAGAGCTCTGTTAGACATCACCAAGAAGAGCATGTGCAATGGGTACTTAGAAAGTTTAAGATGAAGAAATCTGTGAATTCAGACATCAGTCAAGAATCTTCAGCTAGTTATTCTCAACAGCCGTTTGTTGACCAGATGTATGTTTCTCAGGCAAAAAATCTTTTTTTTAACTATAATTAATTAATAAACATTTATTTCCTGTACATTACTCCAAAAAACATTTATACATTTATTTGTGAGTTTCACTATTTTTTTCATTTTGGTAGAACCAGTATCAACATGTATTTGTGAAACTTAGACAGTAGACAAGCATATGCAACAGCAAACTGGAAGCAGCAGAAATGTGGTTTTGGAAAGTATGCTTTAACTGTCAGAATTACAAAAGAAATTCTCACAGAAGTTGCAGAACATCAAAAGTAATTAGAGCCATAAAGAAATTAGAAAACAACAGACATTACAGGGTTTACAATCATTACAAAAACCAATGGGAAGAGAGACCAAAAGAGAAATTTATAAATTGGCTGACCAGATAGCAGGAGAGGGGAAAGACATTCTTATTAAGAATAATAAGAACTACAAATTTCAGAATCTGGCATCATAGCATTCAGGACACTCCCATAATGCTCCATCGCATACTCCAGCATCCACTGAAGAGTCAGTGTACTGATAGTTCCTGTCAGATGTTGGTTGTTTATTATGTGTTTTTGCCCACTTAGTTCAGATTTTCTTCCAACACCCTTGCTGTTTTCCAGCTTCATCAATCTCTGTATATGCACACTGTCCATCCAATCCCTCTAATCATCCTCCCGTAGTCTGCCTAATACAGTCTTTGCAATGTCCTCCTTATCCATTTTCAGCCTGCCTTGTATTTCAGCCTGTCCAGTCAGTCTGTTAGCCAGCTCATTTACAAGCACACCTGCATGCCCTAGGCAGAATATCCATGCTAATCTCCTCTCTTCTCAATCTTCCTTAGCATGCTCTGTGAATCTGTCATAACAACACCATGAGACACTTCCTGATCTACTAGCCACCCAATTGCCGCTGATACCGCCTCACGCTCCATGAGCATGCTGGATATAGTGACTGCAAAGGCACCTACTTTGCCACAACATTTCCACTGCAGTAGGTGACAAAGCCCCATCCACTTTTACTTCCTTTAGTGATTGAGCCATCTGTGTATAATACCATATCTGAAGAACCCACAGTGTCTCTGGATTAGCTCCTGAACTCATAGGTCAGTTGCACGATGTACCCAATCCCAACACTCACGACCAAATTGTTGTACAACCTGTGTTAGCTGAGGCTGGTCCTGTACTAAAATCCAGTCCTGTGCTGGAGAAATCTCGTCCATATCACATATTACCATTGTTGTATCCTCCACCTCAGCCATCCAGGATCTTCCTCGCTTAATGTGTCTACCTTTGGCCAACTGATTTTCAGTACTTGTAACTCTGATGTATGTCTTGACCTGTGAATACTTGTGTCTCAGTCTCACACTTGGCTACTCAAGCAGATACCGCATGGCTGCCACTGGAGTATCTCTAGTCGATACCAAGACTACTCTTATGGCCTCATTCTGTATATACTCAAGTTTGGTCAATTCTGAATTAGACAGGATTAATAGACCAAGACCATAGTCCAGTACTGACATCACTAGCACTTGCTTTATCAAGAACAGAGTTCACTGTGGGAAATATTTTTTTGCAACCACAATCCTAACTGCATCAGTTGCTTTTCTGGCTTTTAGTATTACATTATCAGCATGGTGGGTAGAGCACAATCATCTGTCAAATGTGATCCCCAGGTAATTCATAACCTTTGTTCTCTCAGTAACTTGTCTCTGGAACTTTCCAATGGAACATTAGACCCCACAATTCTGTTGTTTAGGGAGCAGCACAGGATGCTGGCTTTTTCTGGGTTTATCACAACATTGTTATCATCACACTAACCTGTTATCAACCCTATCTTTTACCTTTGTCAGAATCACAAGAAGTGTTTTAATCTGGGGTATTGGGTTCAGGTCCAAACTGTGGGGACTTTTTCTTGTACCACCACGCCAGAAAAGCCCTGGGGTCCACCTAGCCTCTAAAATTGGGTACCAGATAAATTCAGGAAGGTAAATGCAGACAGGCATGATACTGATCACATCACACTTTTCAAGTGCCATAGGTCTTTGAAAACAGACCTAAAGTCATATCTCCCAGATGCCTCAATGGCTTGGAAACAGGGATAAATAGGCATTTAAAAAATATTCCTTATAGTGCTTGTGTTTAAATATACCTATAAAAATATTGTTGTTCTGTCTCCTTTGAACTGTAAGCAATTTTATAAGCAGGTGATGCTATGATGATGCTGAAACATAATTTTGCGTCTAATGGGGAGCAGGTTATGGTTGATTATTTTTGGAGACCTGAATTGTAGCTAAAAAGCAGGGAAGTGATGTGCTTCTTTAGAAGATTACACTGCCAAATGAGCCTGTTACTGTTGGTACTAATGGAGAGGTGGGACAGGGTCTTGGCTGGCTATGTTTCACCACCAGCCCTAAGACGTATCAAGTATAGGTCACTGACTGCTGCACTGGACTGTGTCTTCGTCTACACCTTCATAAATATATAGACATCTGAGTTGCAGATAAAATATTTGCAATGTTGAAATTCAGCTATTTTTAATAATGATTTCAAGTAAATTTGATGATTCTATACTTCCAGGAAAGGCAGCATTAAACTACGATATTTTACAAACTTGCCATTCTTCAAATACCCAACAAGAATCATTGCACTAGCATTTGTACAACTGAATGTATTATACTGGGTAAGAACAGAAACTTATTATTGGTAGTAATCATGTTTATTTGCAATATCTCATCTTGGACATGCATAATATAACCCCTCTTAACAGTGTCCTCTTTAGAGTTCCATGTGGCTGATCTCTTTTTCTTCAGCCTGTTGTTCAGTTCACTACAAGGATTTAAAAGAGCCACTTTGGTATCTTAGATGTACGATAGATCATCCCAAGACTGATTAGTGTTCTTAACAATTGATGTCCAAGAAGAGCTGTAAGTAACAATATTTAAGAGCTTGCAAATTATTTCTAGCTTTTGGTATTCTCAGTTTAATATATTGTCACCTTTCTCTTATGTAGCCATGTTATTATTAATAAAAACAAAATTCGGATGCATATGCATCCATTTTGTTGAGTAAAAATTGAGTAAAAAAATTGTGTATGTGTGTGCGCATGCATGCATGCATATATGTGTGTATGTGTGTGTGTGCATGTGTCAGACACTATGACTAGCCCATGGCACCTCAGTGTCCTCTTGGCTTAAAAGGCATAGGATTGCACTATCTCCTTACGATTGTGCCCTTCCCCCCCCCCCCCCAGAATGTACCACTTATAAATGAGCACCAAGTACTTGAAGGATGTAGTCCCCATGCAAGGGAACCTACTGAGGAGTGTGACAACAGTAGCAAAGCAGAGCTGGCATTTGCCCACAGCTTCAACCAGGCTCTGATCTTCAAAAACTGCTTCATAACAACCAGCCATATCACTACCTCACAAGTCTCATTCAGCACCAGATTCATTTGCAGTGACTGCAAACTCTGACTGTGGAGACTAGAAAGAAGAGCTAATCACTCATGCCCATGGCTTCAAACCTCAACCTCATTTGCTCAGTCCACTAATCCACTAATGTAACTATTACATCAAAATCTAAAACAAAAAACTTTTTTTCCACAGATAGGTTTGCTGCTGGTAATGAGCACTGGTATAGTTTTGAATCTGATGATTCAATCTCAGTTTACACAGAAATTTATTAACCAGTTTGATCTAGATCTTCTCATAATTATTAGTGGTAAGTATTCAGCCATATTGTGATTCACTTAGTGTAGTCATTGAAATTTGAAATGCATACAAACTGTAATAGGAACCAGTTTTCCTAAACTGAGTGACAAATGATGCAGAAACCTGACCAGTCATCCTTGATCCAGATATGGTAGAGAAAAGTATGCAGCTGACATTAAAGGCAAGGAAAACTTACTGGAAAACTCTACATCATAAGAGTTTATGTCTGTTTTGTTGCACATTATATTATGCATATATGTCTCTGCTTTTGTGGCATACAGGATGTAAGAAACATTCTTGAACAGTTTTAAATTTTAATAATTAGGCATCCTATATTGTAATTGTCTTCTCTTATGATACAACCAGTGTTATAGTTTGACCATGGTTTGATCTAAAACCTTTAGTGCAAAAAAAAGAATTAATTTACTGATCCAGAGTATATAGTTATCAATCAACCTAACTTCAGTGTTTTATATTTATGAGATTTAGCAGTGATAACTTTGAAACCTACTGTCTTCATTGTCTTTACTTTTTTCTCCCATTGCAGTTTGTTCTTCAGTTTCTATAGCTGTATGTGTTGTGAACTCCCTGGTACAATTATTCATTGGTTTCAGAAACTACAGGTATGTTCTACTGAACATCCTCTTTGTCTTACAAGATTAAAGTAATATTAATTATATAGGTCACCATATTGCTGTTTCTTCTTAATTTTAAGGACATTATCCTGTTTGTTAGTGTTTTATTTACGTCAAAATTCTGCTTTGTCTTTCTATTTCTGTTTTGACTTCACATATGCATTTGCCATGTTCTTTTACTATTCAGATAAAATGAATAATTTTTTACAGTCATGTCAATGTTTTTCTGTATTCATGCATACTGAATACAGTATTTTTACTATGTGATATTACTCTAAATTACCAATTATATTATGTTGAAACATAATGAAGTGGACATTATTAAGAAAGGCCAAATTAGTACATATAAAATCCCTTGATGAGGTTGAAAAACTTGCAGAAGACAGGAAAACTTGGTGACCAACCATGTGAGCTTTGTGTGACATTTAATGGCACAGAAAGGATGAAAGATGTTAGATATTACTGTTGTTTCTGTACTGTTCCTGCTTAGCTCTAATCATATTTACTGTACATTTTGATAATCTCTTTCTGCCAGTTTGTGAAAACTGCTCTCACTTTCTGCTGTCAGCACTGTGGCATCTCAAATCTATACATTATTTCAAGGTGCATCTTCTTCTTCTTCTTCTTCTTCGTTCGCATTGTCTGTCTATATCTGCAGTCCTGTCTCTTGGATAAATTTCACTATTTTTTCTAATTCATGTATGGAACCATAGAGCTTATCTTCTTTAGTGGTTTCACTGGGCCAGTAATTATTTCTCAGTGTCTCATAGTTGGTGCAGTTCTGGAGGATATGTTCCACAGTTTGGGACACCTGGGGACATGTACATAGATTAGTAGTACCAACCTTAAACTTTGTATACATATGACTTCGGAGTCGGCTGTGTCCTGTTCGGAGACGAAAGATGGTGACTTGTTCCTTTCTGATTAGCATGTGATAGTCATCATGTGGTGGTGTTTGTGGCTTCCTGTAGGTTTTTATCATGCTTTTCTTCTGATTATAGGTGATTGGTATGTCTGGTTGCTCCATTTCAGTGCCTTCTTTGGTCAGACGGTCAGATTTCTCATTGCCTGGTATCCCACAGTGGGAGGGAATCCACTGCAAGGTGTCTCTGTGTTGTAAGCCAATTTTTGATAAGGCATCATTAAGGTCTGGTAGTTTGTTGCACTGAAGAGCCTCCAGTACTGATCTTGCATCTGTGAGAATTACCACGGGACATGTAACAATTCTGGAGTCTGATAGTTTTTCAACTGCAGCAATAATTGCCCTAACTTCTGCATCAAAGTTGTTGCAGTATTTTCCAGTGGGTATGGAAATCTTGTCAATGGTGTTGTTTGGATATTCAATATATGCTCCTGCCCCTCCATTCTTTATGGCATTATGTGCAGATCCATCTGTATACACAAGTATCCAGGTATCACATGGATATTTGTCATCTAGAACTCTAAGTGTGGCTGTTGATCTTACAAGACTGCTCTGCATCTCACCATTCTGCACACCTTTCACTTCAGTCTGAATAGTTATTTGTGTATAATCTGTTTCTTTCCATGGTGTATGCTCTGGTACAGATGATAATGGAGCGACTACAGTTGGAAGGTCAGGTATCAGCTTACGCATATGCTTGGCCTGATGAATGAAGCAGCTTCTTTTAAGCCGACTTAGTGCCAAGTTATTGAATCTCTCCTTCAGGGGATGGCTTACAGAGCTAAGGAATTTTTCTCCCATGGTCATGACCTTTGTGTCTCTACGTTCCTTTAGCGGTTGAACACCAACTATTTGCTGCATTTCTACTATTGGTGTGGACCTCATGGCACCTGTGATAATCCGTAGTGACTGATTTTGAACCTTGTCTAGATTATGCAACGTAGTGTTTGATGCTGTGCACCAAGATGTTGAGCCATATTCTAAATGTGGTAGGATACTTTGCTGATATACATTCTTGAGGATTCTTTCACTAGCTCCCCATGTGGTTCCACTCAGTTTTCTTAATATGGCTAGTTTTCTTCTGGCTTTTGCTTCTGCACTGTTGATGTGTTGCTTCCAGGTCAGTTTTGAGTCAAGAGTCACTCCTAAGTAAGTGGGTTGGTTGTCCATCCTTAAGGGTATTTCATTTACAAAGATCTTACCTGCTTTCTGTTTAGATGAGAGGGTGAACAGGGTGGTACTTGATTTCTCTGTATTTATACTTACACACCATTTGTTTGTCCATGATGTCAAGATGTCTGCTGCTCTTTGGAGTCTCTGTGTAGCAACTGTCACATATTCATCTGTACACCACATGACCAGATCATCTGCATACAGTGCTGCTTTGATTCCATAGGGAAGTTCCTTGACCAGGTCATTAATGAATACAAGGAATAGTGTAGGCGAAAGGACTCCTCCTTGTGGTACACCGTGTCGCAGAAGTACTTTCTGGCTTTTGTGACCATCCATTACTACTCTAGCTCTTCTATTGTGTAAATAGGACTTTATCCAGTTATACAGTCTTCCATTCACATCGCAGTTTCTTAGTTTCCACAGCAGACCTTTTTTCCATACTTTATCAAAGGCTTTCTTCAGGTCTATCCACGCTGCTAGTACAAGGTTTTTCTCTTGAAATGCATCCTCAATCTCTTGAAAGAGATAGGTCACTTGATCTTCTGTACTGTAGTACTGCCTAAAACCTGCTTGTTGTGGAACGAGAAGGTTTTCACTTTTTAGGTACCATTTTAGCCTCAGGTCAATGATGCGTTCCATCATTTTGCATAGGCAGCTAGTGAGACTGATTGGCCTGTGGCTGGAGGCAGTATCACTGTTTTTCCCTGGCTTTAGCAGTGGTACCATGCTTGCTTCCTTCCAGATTTGAGGTAACTTACCTGTGCTCCAGCATATATTGAAAATATCCAACAGCTTTCCCATTGCTGCCATTCCCAGGTTCTTGATCATTTCATTGGACACTCCATCTGATTTCTGTGGGTCAGTGCGCACTGCATGCTCTTTCTCTGGATGGATATCAATGTTGCAGTCCTGTGCAAACATGTGAGCAAAGTGATCTGCTACCTGCTTACCTGTAAGAGTTTTCCCATCCTCTGTTAGTGTAATCTTTGTACTTCTTCCAGTACTCTCATCATTTAACTGTTTGATTAGTTTCCACAGTTTCCTTCCATCCTTTTCAAAGTTTAGGGACTCTGTTTTCTCTCTCCAACTTTCCCGTCTGGCTTGCAGCTTGGCTCTCTGAAATTTGGCCTTAGAATGTTGGTAATTATTGTGGTGTTCTTGGCATGGTCTATTTTCTGCTTGCTTTCGAGCTGCTTCCACATCATCATGGAGTTTTCCCAGCTTACTAGACCAGTATGGTTTGTAGTCCCTGCGAGCTCCTCTGGGAATAGTTTCACGAGCGGCTTGAAGGATACAAGCATTGAATTCCTTCACTATGCTGTTAATATCCTTACCTTCTATGTCTGTACATTGTCCAGTTTGCTTTTTTATAGTTCCATCTGGGGAGAGGGCTACTGGTGTTAAGGAGTTCATTTTCTATTGTCAGGAAGACTGGTCGATGGTCGCTACCTCCAAGTTGTTTTCCAACTTCACGTGTAATGTTCCACTTCAGATCTGGAGAGTGGAATGCCAGATCTGGTGTTGATTTTGTATGCCAAGCCCTTGAGTAAAATGTTGGGGATCCATTGGCTGGTTGATCAAGAGAAGTCCATTATCATCCTGCCAGCTCTCAACTTCCTCTCCTCTCTTGTCTATGTGGTCATAGCCCCAGCTCTGGGAATGGCTGTTAAAATCGCCACAGACCATCAGTCTCTCTTTGTGTGGGATTGTGTCTAAAGCAAGTGGGCAGTCATTAAGACAGTAATAGTTAAGGAGATGGAAATCTGTATTGCTATTTTTTAGATGGATCATCTGGTATTCGGCTCCTTCCATGTACACTCCCACCTGACATGCGCTGATGTTATTCTTAACAAGTGTGAGTACTCCTCCTTTTCTTCTGTCCTGTCAGTCTGATCTAAAACACTGGTAGCCTCTGATTTTAAAGGCGGCATCTTTGGTTAGGTGTGTCTCCTGTATGTAGCATATACTTACCTGCTCTGCAAAAAGTATGTTCTCTAGTTCCACCTTTTTGCTATAGCCATCTCTGACACTGCTGACACCCTCAGCATTCCACTGCATTATTTTAAGTTCTTGCTTTTTGGCTGTTTTCTTCCGTTGTATTTTTTGGCCAATAGCTCTACTCTCATGTCTCCTGACTCCACAAGACGAACTGAGAGGACCTCCAGTAGCACTGGGTGGACCCTTTCGAGGCAGGGGGCCCGGCACTGCACCTGCCTGGTTAGTCTTCACAGGGCGAGCACCATGTTTGAAAACTGCAGATAGAGACATTTCATTAGTGATAATGTGTGTTACCCTGATTTTTGCGATGCGCCTTTTGGCTGGGTAATTCCGACTTCAGCACCTTTCCTTGCTAGGGCAGACTGTGGTCTTGCTCGGACTGCCATGAAGACAGTGTGGCTGGCCTGGCCAAAACTTTGTTTTCCAGCCTCTGGTGGCTGTATGTAAGTCCCTTCTCCATGTCAGATGGTTTGGAGACATACAAAGACACTCTGACTCTGAGATGAGGAATCTGATGAGTGCTTCAACGATATCCATTCCCCGCCACCTATAGTCTACTGGCTCTGTTTTGTTTACATCATTCTGATAGCCATTGTTGTAAAGACCCATAGGCTTGTCATGTCCTGGATTTATTGGTTTCACACCAGACTTCCCTCATCCCCGCCAGAGATCTCCATGTCCCCATCCGTCCACCAACCTGACATTACATTTTACAAAAATAACAATTACAATTAGTGTTGATTGCTACAAGTTTCTGGGCTACAGAGGTAGGTCAGCATTTTTAAGCAAACAGATCTATGTTCCCTGTCTCACAAACACTATGTTAAGATAAGTGTGCTCTTAACACAGTTGTTCCCAGGGGAGAAGTGCATCTAATATTTGCCATTTAATAGGTTTTCTTAGAAGATGATCAAGTCATCATGACAAGAAAAAAACATCTTGCACCACTCTAAAAATTGTTATTATTAATAATACTAACCTTTCTTATACCTAGTTGTTTGGTCTGTTTGAATAATCTTTTTTGTAAAGTCAAGTCTGAGTGAACTGTTATAAGAGAATGATGAAATGTCAGAGACTTCATCATCAACCTTAATAGTTTTGCCATCAACTTTAATAGTTTCACCATCAACCTTAATAGTTTTACCATCAACCTTAATAGTTTCAGTTTTACCATCAACCTTAAGAGTTTCACCATCAACCGCAATAGTTTCACCATCAACCTTAATAGTTTCAGTTTTACTATCAACCTTAATAGTTTCACCATCCACATTCATAGAACTCATTATTTCATATGATATGACTGGTCCCAGATTTGCTGGTTCTGCTCTACATAAAAAGATAAGAGAGAGACAATGTACTTTCATAGGACATGCAATGAGAAGAGGGGGCATTGAAAATATTATAACAACAGGAAAAATAGAAGGAAGAAGATCAAGAGGAAGAGCAAGAGAAATGATACTGGACAGTCTGACGGGATGGTGTGAGAGGAGATCACCAACTGAACTGATGGCCTGCATGAAGGATCATGTAACTCTGGAGAAGCATAATAGCCAACGCCAGTCGGCACGGCACATGATGATGATGATGATGCTGTACATGACAAGTATGAGGTATCAATTTGTTTGAAAGCCGGGTTGCCTGAAATGTGTTAGAAGTAGAAAGTAAAGTGTTTAGTGTCATGAGATGTTAGTGATTTAATACTTATAATTTTCTTATACTCTATTAGAGTAAAAAATTCTTTTTGAAGCCTGTTCTTTTTTTTTTTCTTAATTTATTAAAGATACATGACTGTCAGGTATAGCAGCTTTTAATGTAAGTAGATAGATTGCTACACTATGTCAAAAGGGTGAATAAAAATGAAGCATTGATACACACACAAATTATTTATTTTTTGTGACAGCAGTTTGCATATAAAATAAATGATTATTTTTCAGGTTTGACATGCTGAGAATTTACCAGGTGACAGAACATTTGTTCCTGTAGTAAATGAGACATCACAGTTTATTTTGGTATGTACATTTTATTCAGAGAAGTATTATTGAAAATATTCTTCAGCATGAGTCATAAATATTGTAAAACTACAGTAAGTTATATGATCAAACTATTGATTATATGATTAAATTACTGGGGTTTTTTTTAAATGCAGAATTCTGCTAAGTCAGCAGCCTTCAAAATTTGAATTAAAAATTGATAAATTATTTACATTGTTCAAAAATTAAATAATATTTTAAAAATAATGTTGTGGATCAGGAGGCATGTTAAAAATTTGGCAATGTTAGCATTCCATAAAAACTTTTTGGCAGAGCAGTTATTGTTTAACTTCTCAAGGATGGACGGTTTCATGTCCTTCAGGAGTTTTGGGTTTGTCCTTGTCGTATGTCTTTACTTCCTACCATATCATTGTGCTTTGCTAAAATTTGTTGAGACTAATCCTAGAAGATCTTGATTTTGCAGATGACATAACTCTTATCAGTGACAATGCAAAATTGATGCAGGAAAAAACTTATTCCCTGTCTTCATTGGCTAGCAAAATAGGTCTTGAAATTAACAAAGACAAAACAAAAATTATGAAATTTCTCATTAATCAAGAAGGAAAAATATATGTAGAAGGAACAGCTGTTGATGAAGTAAACCAATTTGCATAACTTGGCAGCTACATAGACCAGGATTGTGATACCAGGAGGGAAGTTAGAAATCAAATTGCAAAAGCAGCATTGTCCTTCAAAAATCTTGAGAACATGTGGATTTCAAAAGTTATAAGTACAAAAACCAAGCTAAGATTATTCAATTCAAGTGTAATATTCACCCTCATTTATGCATGCAAAAGCTGGAAATCAACTAAAGAAATAGACAAGAAATTACACTCTTTTGAAAACAAATGCCTAGAAAAATACTTGGTATAAAGTGGAATGAATTTAAGAACAACACAGAGATAAGACAGATGAGCAAACAACAACCTGTCTCATTGATGATCAGAAAAAGAAGATGGACATATATAGGCCATGTAATGAGAAGAAACAATCAGATAATACCAAAACAAGCTATCAAGTGGAGCACAACAGGCCAAGGAAAAAGAAGTCGACCACGTGAAACTCTAAAGAGGTCATTGTTAAGAAAAGCCAGTTTAGTGGGCATAACATCCTTTGATGAAGTAGAAAAACTCACAGAAAACAGGAAAACTTGGCAAACAACTATGCAAGCCTTATGTGATGTTTAACGGCACAGGAAGGATGTAAGATGTAAGAATCCTAGCTAATTTACTGGTGTATTTCATTGTTTGCAAGGCTCATTTTTTCCCAGATTAATACATTATTTCTATATATACATATATATATGATGTTTAAAGTTTGAAATTCAGACTCTGGCTTCACTGCATTCGGCACAACCCCACATATGCTCCGCCGGATCCACAGCATCCATCCAAGAGTATGTTTGCTAATAGTTCCTGCAAATGTTGGTTGTTTACACTGCATTTTCTGCAACACAGTTTGGATTTCCTGTAAACACCTATAATTTGTCCTAGCTAAAGCAGAATCCTCACAGCTACATTGTTTGTCCATTCCCACTCTTCATTTTCCTGCGGTCTGTCCACTACAGCCTTAGCAATGTCCTCCATGTCTATTGACAGTCTGCCATTTATTTTAGCCAGTCCAGGAAGTCTGTCTGCCTCATCATTGCCATGTTCTCCTGCATGCCCTGGACAGTAAAACAATGTTAATCTTGTCACAGTTGACTGGCTGAAAAAAAAAACAATATACACACACAGACGCACATACACACACACACACTGCTGCATATGGATTCTCCAGATCTGTATATTTTTTTTTACAATAAAATAAAGTACCAAAACTGATCCTTAAATAAAAATGAATTTCTTTCTTTCTTTCACTCACTCACTCACTCACTCACTCACTCACTCACTCACTCACTCACCCACTCACCCACCCACCCACCCGGCTCATTCATTCACTCACAGATAGATTCAAAGGAAGCAAAAAAAATGGAAAGAACAGACATTTGTCTCTAGGCCTGTTGGTGTAACTTCACACATAATAAATGTCACAGTTCAGCATGAAATCATATAACCAAATATATGCTATGCTGGATTTACATAATAAAGAATATTAACTTCTGTTTTGAGAAAAAAACATTAGTTTTTTTTCTCTGTAGGCAAGAAGCATGACTTTTCCTGGTTTCCAAGTTGCTTTCATGATGTGGGGTAGGTAGATAAGAACATATTAGTTTTCCATATACTAACAGAATAATTATGATGTAATGACATTAGTGTTGTTTTGTAAAAAAGGTGTTATCTTTTTTTCCAAAACATGAGAGCTGAGTGATAGATTTTATAGTTAAATTGACTGGTGCCCAGTGAAACCAGATTAAGAATACACTTTTCTCCTTGAGTTGGCACAGGTTAAATATTGTATTATTCATATAATAATATGATGGTATTATAATACTACAATATAATAGTATTATTCATACCTCCTTAAATTTCTAATAAAAAACCGCATTATTTTTAAAATATGATTAGATCATTTATTTCTGTAGGTTATTTGATTTTGATATTTTCTGTTATTTTTTTAACTGGATGTTTAATCACTTTTTTTTCTGCTTTTCTTCATTGACAGGTATTGTAGTGTGTTTTGTTACTGTGCTGCTGTTGACTCTTATACCTATATTACTTCTGTACTTCTTTGCCCAGTTTGGCATTCTGGATGATATAACATCACAAGTGCTTCAGGTTTTGAGGTAATGCATGTATAAAAAAAAATGTGAAATGATTCCCGATTATCTATAATTATGAACTTCTACTCTTTCTAGTCAATGCCATGTTGAAGATATAGAGACAAAAGTTTTGCGTCAGATAGCAAATGACCAACAGTGGCTTCCCATTATTCCTAAAGTGGATCAGTACATAGTGCTGTTAACAGAAGATTTTTCAGAAAGGTGCATTAGTATGAAGAATGTCATCATCATCATCATTATCAGGTGCCATGTTGACTGGCCCCCCGTGTGGTACCCGGGATCTGCAAAGAATAGGACCACTGTACCCTACCACGCATGATCGTAAAAGGTGACTAAGGAGGGTTCAGCATAGGGCCAGCAACCCTATCTGGTAAAAAAAACTATCAGACTGCTACAGAAACGGAAGCAAGGGAAAAAATAAATGCAGGTGGAAGGAGAAATGCGTATCAGGAAACTGAGCCCATGAAGGTTTATGGAGAACATACCTCCAGCAGCTTTAGGGTACAAACAGGAGTGAAACAGGGATGTGTACTATCACCAACATTATTTATCTTGGCAGTAGACTGGTTAATGAAGGAGGCAACATCAGACAAATGCAGAGGATTACAATGGACCCTTGACACAGTGCTGGAGGACCTTGACTTCGCGGATGTCATTTGTCTATTATCAAGCAGTCACAAAGATATGCAAGAGAAAATAAACAAGCTAACTCAGAATGCAAATAACATAGGACTAAAGATCAATGTAGGAAAGACAAAGTTAATGAAACAAAATGTGAACAACAGAAATGTACTCAGAGTAGATAACAAGTTAGTGGAGGAGGTCAACGAATTTGTATACCTTGGCAGCAGAGTAGTAGAAAATGGAGACAGCACAGAGGACATCAACAGCAGACTTACTAGAGCAAACCAGGCTTTTGCAATGCTGCAGACTATATGGAAATAAAAAAAACTAAGCATAAATATGAAAATCAGGATATTTAAGAGTAATGTTCTAAGTGTACTACTCTATGGAAGTGAATGCTGGAAAATCACCAAAACATTAGAAAACAAGTTAAATTCTTTCCAGACTAAATGTTTACTAAGAATTAGACAAATATTTTGGCCAAACACCATAAGAAATAACATCTTATTAGCAGAAATGCAGATGAAACCACTGACAACAATTATTGAGGAAAGACGCTGGCGATGGTTGGGACATGTGCTCCGAATGACTGACAACTCACTACCAAAAATAGCACTAAGATGGACACCACAGGGGAACAGAAGTAAGGGTAG
Organism: Achatina immaculata; assembly: GCA_009760885.1. Taxonomy (NCBI): domain Eukaryota; kingdom Metazoa; phylum Mollusca; class Gastropoda; order Stylommatophora; family Achatinidae; genus Lissachatina; species Lissachatina immaculata. The sequence continues at coordinate 69,744,623 of CM019717.1, read as the reverse complement.
ACCAAAATAGACATGGAGAAGAACAACAGAAAGGATATTGAGCAATAGAGGGCTCACCTGGGCAAGAGCAGAAAAAAAGGCGAAGGACAGGCATTTGTGGAAAACCCTTGCGGAAGCCCCATGTGACATAGGGCACTTAAGGTTCAGAGAGAGAGAGATGTTGACTAGCGTTGGTTATTATGCCTCTCCAGAGTACACAATCCTTCATGCAGGCCATCAGTTCAGTTGGTGATCTCCTCTCACACCATCCCGTCAGACTGTCCAGTATCATTTCTCTTGCTCTTCCTCTGGATCTTCTTCCTTCTATTTTTCCTGTTATAATATTTTCAGTGTCCTCTCTTCTCATTGCATGTCTTATGAAAGTACATTGTCTCTCTCTTATTTTTTTTGACAATTTTTGTCTCTCTAGCTCTTCTCATACATTCTTCATTAGTTATTTTTGCTGTTCAGAGGATTCGCAACATTCTTCTAATAGACCACATTTCTGCCGCTTCCAATGATTTTTGTGCAGACCTGCCTATTGTCCATGATTCACTTCCATATAATAAGATAAGTTCAATATGGCATTTTAGGACTCATTTTCTAACATTCATTGATAAGGATGTGTTGCATAATATGTTTCTCATTCTCTTAAATGCAGTCTTTGCTTGGCCTAGTCTGTTCCTAATTTCTGTTCTGCATTTCCCATCTGAAGTTGTTACTGCTCCAAGGTATTTGAATTTCTGCACCTGCTTTAGAATAGTTCCATTTAATTTTATACTGCATGTTGGTGGATTCTGTTTCCTAGATATAACCATAGTATCTGTCTTTTTGATGTTTAAAGTAAGGCCTTTCTGTTCACTTCCTCAAGAGATTTTGCAGGTCTTGTTGGTTCACAGCTATCAGTGTTGTCAGCATACTGAAGGTTGTTAATATTGTATCCTCCAATTTTTATGCCTGGTTCTGTGATGATTTAGAATATTCTCGCTGTACAGAGAAAAAAGGTCTGGAGATAGTACACATCCTTGTCGCATCCCTTGTTTTATAGATTGATATTTTCAAGTTTTATTTTTAACTCGGATTGTTGCTTCTTCCTGCCAGTATAGATGTTTTACAATCCTCAGGTCTTTGCCGTCTATATTGATGACTTCAAGCATTTTAATAATTTCATTATGTTTCACCTTGTCGAATGCCATGGTGTAATCAATGAAACATAAGTAGAGATCTTTCTGTACTTTTAAAGCTCTTTCTGTTAGTGTTCATAAAGCATAAATGGCATTGTGTGTTCCCTTTCCTTCAACAAATCCAAACTGTTCATCTGCTATTTCCATTTTGATCTTTTTCCTTGTTCTTCTCATGATAATTCTCAGAAGTAGCTTCGTTATGTGACATGAGAGGCTGATAGTTCGGTAGTCATCACATTCTTTTGCACCTGGTTTCTTTGGTAGTGCTATAAACATAGATTTAAGCAGGTCACTGGGAATATAACCACTATTGTAAATGTCACTCAGTAACTTGGTTATTATTTTTATTCCTATCTCCTCTAGCGCCTCTATTTCTTCTATTGTTATATTATCAGGCCCAGTCGCTTTTCTTTTCATCACGTGTTTGATGGCATCTATGATTTCATCTTCAAGTATTGGTGGTCCATAACAGTTTTCAGTATCTGGTGTTATTTCTGGTCTTTCTCCTCCATATAGCTCATCAATGTACTCTGTCCACCTGTCCAGAATGTCTTCTTTTCCCATTAACATTTTACCTTCTTTCGATTTCAGGCATCCTGTGGTATATTTTGTCTTCTTGCCTGTGAGTTCACCAGTTCGTTTGTGCATGTTTTTGCCGTCTTTATTATGCTGTCTTCGGGGATGTTGTTTAAATCAGGTGTTTCCTACAAACATGCTATGTATTCTTGCATATTCAGTTAATTTACTACCTCTGTCATTCCTCTCTCTCAGTTGCCAATGATGTCTGAAATTCTTCCTTTATCAACTTTGGCATTAAAATCTCCCATGACTATAGTAACTTCATGTGACTTTGTGTGTTTCAGGGCTGTCTCTATATCATTATAAAATAGCTGTACATCTTCCTCAGAACTTTCAGATGTTAGAGCATGAGGAATGTACTGATCTAAATCCATTGTCTGTACTGAAGTAGTGCAGCAGCATCTTCTGTGCGCATCCCAGGGAGACAGGATGGGATATTACTGATCCTAAAATCTTTATTAACTTTCTAGAACATTCGTCTTCTCATAATGCTGCCACGATATAATAAGATTTTACTGAAAAGATGAAGACACGCAAAGTATGCTGATTTCTTACTGCTACATCTGTCAAAGACTTTATGGTTAGTATCTAAAAATAATACTTTAGAGGACTATGGGCAGAAATACAAATAATCATGATCTGAATTGTTAAAAAAAGGAACACTTGCAAACAGTTTAAGTGAAATAGAAAAAAATGATGCCCTGCTGCTGATGCATCCATTTGCAGATTACCAATGATATCTTGCAACCATCTTCGCCTTGGTCTTCCTCTCTTTCTTTTTGCCATTATGTATCTTTCCAAGATGATCCTCTCTAAATTCTCATGACGTTTAATGTCCAAAATATTTTAAGTTTTCTCTCTTTTTAATCCTCTTTACTAGCCAGCCTTCTTCAATATTAAGTTCTTGTAGTATGGATATATTTGTTCTTTTTTGTGTACATGATATTTGAAGAACTCTTCTGTAGCATTTACATTCAAAGGCATTTATATGTTTCTCAGCTGTTTTGTTAAGTGTCCAGGTCTCACAGCCATATGTTGTGATGAAAAAGATGCATGCCCTTAAAAATCTTATTTTTGTAGTTCTGTCTATTCCTCTCCACAGCTTCTGTAATTGTTTTACTTTTTGAAGAGCGATAGATGTCCTCCTTTTAATTTCCCTCATTGTATCTCCATTATTAGCTAGTAATAATCCAAGACATTCCAAACTCTCCACCTCTTCTAATTTTTCCTCATTGATACATATTTCAGTTGCTTTATTTGTTTTGTCAGTTGTCATCAATTTAGTTCACATTAAGATAGAGATTTTGCTCTTCACTATTTTTACAGACTGACATAATTAGTTTTTCCATTCCCTAATTAAGTCTTGCTGGGAAAACAAAACTGCTGTAAATTTGCCATTCCTTGAAAGCATTGTATTGGAACATCTAAAGCAAGCTGATTTAAAAAAAATGAATCAATCAATCAAGTGCCATACCATGTGGTATAGGTGATCATTTCTTTCCACAATTCCCTGTCTTTAGACTTGATTATGAGATCCGCCGGTGATTTTTTTCCTAGCCACACTGACAGCCCATCCAGTAACTTCTCTCTCTGTCTTCCTGTCTCTTTTTTTCCTTCAATTTTTTCCAGTTGCCACAATGTGTTCCAATTTTTCCTCTTCTCGGAAAATGTCCTACAGATCTCACTTGTCTGCCTCTGGTCTTTGCTGTAATTTGCCTTTTAACTACAGCCTCTCTTAAGACTTCTTCATTGGTTTTCTTAGCTGTCCATGATACCTTCAAAATTCTTCTTATGAATCACATTTCCATGGCCTCCATTTCTCACTGTACTCTCTTATTCATGGACCATGCTTCACATCCATAAAACAAAATTGGCTTTATGTAACTCGGAATCTTGTTTCCATTGATATGGATCTGTTGCACAAGATGTTTCTCATTTTCTGGAATGCTGACTTGGCCTGAGCACGTCTACTTTTTATTTCGTTGTGACATTTCCCATCAGCTGTTATAATTGTTCCTAAGTACTTGAATCTATCAACTTGTTTCAGTTCTGTGCCATCGATGGTAATGCTACATTTTGGTGGTATTCTTTTCTTTGAGATGACCATCACTTCAGCCTTCTTTTTATTCAGACTGAGACTTTTACTTTTACTTTCATGAACCACGATGTCCAGAAGAGCCTCTAGCTCCCTTTCACTTTTAGCAATCAGAACTGTGTCATCTTCATATCTTAAGTTGTTAAGGTTGTACCCACTGATTGATATTCCTGGCAAGCTCTCTATGTTTCTCATTGTGTTTTCACTGTACAAGGAGAAGAGGTCAGGAGATAGAACACATCCTTTCTCACTCCCAATTTTATGTCTTGGAGTGCAAAAAAAAAAAATACATCATCTAATATTTATGACCATCAAGAGAGAATATAGCTGACGTGGTACCTGAAAAAGATACAGTAAAGCCAAGAACATCACATTAAATGCTAAGAAAACTAAGATCATTACAACCAACAAAATCAAGAGAAAAAAGTGGCGGACATAACCATCAGGAATGATGAGTGGGTGTGCATTAGCAGTTTTTAATACTTTAGGTCAGTTGGAACCAAAATTGTGACTGCTCAGAAAAGGTTCAAAGGAGGGTATTAACAGCATCCAAAATGCTATTGCAAAAGAATATATGGCAATTCACAAGCAAACATAACTTAAAAGTGCTCAGATCCTGTATCTTCCCAGCAGCAACATATGGGTATGAATCATGGATGTTGATCTGGACATCAGAAGAGAAGAAGACATCTTTCTAGATGAGATATTAATGAAGAGCCCTCAGATTATCTTGAAAGGATAAAAGTAGCAATAAAACACATCTCAGATGAACTGGGCATAGATGAAAACTGGCTCCTTAGCTCTGTCAAGATAAGAAAGTTATCTTTCTTTGACCTACGGAAACAGTGATGGAAGATATGATTCCTGGCAAATAAGAGAGGGGTTAGCCTAGGAGATGATGAGCCCAGTACATTACAGACAGTCTGAACACCAGAATACTCCCAGAAGCAGGCATTTTGGCTAGGTAAAACTATACAAAATGTGCAAGACATCTTGAGGTAGGCGAACAAGAAGGTAACATTTGGTATTGTGATATGCCACTTGAACATTTAGAACCTGGGTCCTTAGAATGAACAAATGAACAAGTTTTATTTTCTTCTTACATCCTTCCAGTGCCACTAAACGTCACATAGGGCTTGCATGGTAGTTTGCCAAGATTTCCTGTCTTCAGTGAGTTTTTCAACTTCATCAAGGGATGTTATGCCCACTGAACTGGCCTCTCTTAACAATGTCCTCTTTAGAATTTTACGTAGTCAACTTCTTTTTCTTTGGCCTGTTGTGTTCCGCTTGATAGCTTGTTTGGGGATCCTCTGTTTCTTCTCATCACATGACCGACATATGTCCATCTTATTTTTTCTGATAACCCACGAAACAGGTTGTTGTTTGCTCATCTGTCCACGAGACAGGTTGTTGTTTGCTCATCTGTCCACGAGACAGGTTGTTGTTTGCTCATCTGTCTTATCTCTGTGTTGTTCTTGAATTCATTCCACTTTATACTGAGAATTTTCCTTAGGCATTTGTTTTCAAAAGAATCTAATTTCTTGTCTATTTCTTTAGTTCTTTTCCAACTTTCGCGTGCATAAATGAGGGTGGATATCACATTTGAATTGAATAATCTTAACTTGGTTTTTGTGCCCATAACTTTTGAATTCCATATGTTCTCAAGATTCTTGAAGGTCAGTGCTGCTTTTGCAATTTGAATTCTAACTTCCTTTTTGGTGTCACCATCCTTGCACACACTTAAATACATGTAGCAACACAGGAAGATGTTTGTGAAGAGCAGGTGGACTGTTAGCTGTAGATATCTCTGATATAAAGTTTTTTTTATTTAAAATTATAAAACAATGCACTTTAGATTTTTGTTTGATCATGAAATTGTGCCCATCTCATAGTATTTTTCTATTCGTAAAAATATTTAATGAAAAAAAAACCTGTGTTGTATCATCAATACAGATTAAATATATCACATACAATATTTAAATAAATTTTCACACTATATTTACATTTTCAGTTTTCCTGCTTCTGTGTTCGCCTTTTTTTACATGCAAGTGTTCGTAACTAAAGTAGTTTTACTCCAGGGAAAAGTGAAGACTACAGACAAGGGTCCACCACTCAACATTGACAACAGGTTCGTATAGAGAGATTGGTGCTCTTGAATGAGAATAGCAGAGTTAGCACCTTTTTGCAGCCAATACCATTTTGAAAGAAAAGTGCAATATTCTACACTTTCATCTTGCAAGAATAACCAATACATTGTTTTATGGCTATAGTTAATAGGGGGTTTGTTGGGGATACTGCTTCAGTAAAACTCATTTCTGTGTTTATTCAGAACAAAGAATTTGAAGAATATCATTTCAACTGACTATGAATTAAATTTTTAAATGTTAATTCTGAGCTTACTGCAAAAAGAACAATTATATAAAAAATTGTGAAAATGGACTCCTCAGCTGTGATTCACTCAAAAAATGATACCTTTTTTTTAACCAACTCCCCCCCCCCCCCACCTCCTTTTTTTAAAACAATAGTTTAAAATTACACATTTGTAAGAAATGAACAAACTATCAATGTTTTTTTCTTCATTTTTTTAAATTAAGTTTTACAAACAGCTTGTGATTAAGAGTTAAACAATCTCTGGGAGACTGAGGGTTGTGCTTCAGTTTTTAGGCATCCTTCAAACAATTCACAGCTGGTACTAAGCTACAAGTATAACATTTTTCTTACATTGAGACACCGGAGAAGCATATTTCAGTCTGTTCTATTATGGTCACAGATTTGGCAGTTTATGATTACAAATGAGGTTCAGTCTGTTATGTGTTTCTTTGGCTTAGGTGTACTTGAAATATCATCTTTGTTCTGCTTGATACCACAGTCCATTTCTTCTTCACATGTTTTTTGTCTCTGTATATGATACATCTTTTAGAATTATCTTTTCTTCTTCAAAATTTCATGACAGTTTTTTTTTTATAATATGCTCTGGAGTTTTAATTTTCTGACATCCTCTGCAACTCTGCAAAATTCCAGACATAGTGATTTTGTCCTCCCTTTGGCACTGATTGGAAGAGGTGAGAGGGGGTTGATGTAACATAAACAAGCATTTTCTCCACACCTATTTTTCCAAGGAAAGCAGGTTGTGCAGTACTTGAAATATGTGCATTTTGTCACCATGGGACTGAATATGCTCATCAGATACTGATGGAATATGACTTAACACAAAGCTTAGCCCAGTGAGACTTGATAACTCCCACAAACAGCTAATATTTTCCTGCACAAAAGCTTCTTCATTCTTTCATGTGACATGTCCTTTCCAGAATGTTGTCCTTCTCACAGCCTCCCTGAATGAAATATGCTCTTGTGCAAGCTGACCGGCATCTTGCAGTGACACATTCAGACTTTCCATGATGTCATGGGTCCATCTGCAGTGAGATTGTCCTTTCTCTTTTGCCAGACACTATCGTTTCTACTATAAACCTCTCCAAGCTATTGTGTCTCTTGATGACGCCAAAATATCTGAACTTCCTAATTTTTAAGATGTTAACAAGACAGTTTTCTGTGATACCTAATCCCATCAATATCTCTTTATTTGATTTTCATTCTGTCCATTATATTTTAGGTGCCCTTCTGTAACATTTCATTTCAAATGCTCTTATTCTCTTTTCTAGTGATTTGTTAAGTGTTCATGTTTCACATCCATATGTTGCACTGGGAATATGCAAGCTCTTAATAAACATAACTTTGTTTTCTTCTTGTTACATACATTTTAGGCATCATACAGTGTTAGGCAACATACATTTGTGCTAGTTTCTGTGATGCAGTTGCAATTCTTCTTTCGATTTGATTTCCACTATGCAGTAAATAGGTGGTGATAACTGAATATAGATATTCAAATTTATTTATGTTTTCAAGCTCTTGATGGTCCAATGTAATTTTGGGTTTTCTTCTCATTTTGTTAATTGCCATTACTTTGGTTTTATTGGTGTTTAAAAAGAGGTTCTGAGCTTTGCTGTGTCTTTTAGTTGAGAGAATCAACTGTTGCAGTCCTTCTGAACTGTTTGATAGAAGGACAGTATTATCAGCATATCTAATTTCTTTAAGCCAGTGGCCTCTGATGTTGAAAGAGTCAAATTTAGTTGTTTCCTGTTCCTCTCTTATGTTCCTCAGATGTTTTCAGCATAGATGTTAAACAGGTACAGAGAAAGGATACATCCTGTCCTACTCCGTTTTATACATCAGACCAACTCAGTGTTTCGCCATCTACCCTCACTGTTGCTGGCTGATCTTGGCACAGTTTGGTGATGAGGTGTACCAGAAGACTAGGAAAACCATGTTATTCATAATAGGCCATAACTGTTGATGTTGTACACAGACAAAAGCTTTGGAGTAATCTACAAAACAGATGTATAAACGTTAAACTCTCTACACTTTTCTATGACATTCCTCATGTTTAATATATGGTCTGTCAGTTCTTTCCAGGGTCTGCTGTAGACTACTACAGAACTCTTCGCATTCTGTTTCATCAGAGGCTGCTGTTGGTGCTTATACCTGAATAAGTGTTGTATTTATTTTTCTACCTCTCAATCGGATTGTGAGTATGCAGTCATTTATTGGACTGTAGCCTAATAGGGAGCCTGCTGTTGTTCTGGACAAGTAGAATCCAACCCCACTCTGGTTTCCTCTGCCTTTGAGTAAATAAAGATTCCTCCCAACAGAATTGAGAAAGCCCCTGTCCTGCCCATCCGTGTTCTGATATGCCTAGGATGTTAATGTTTAACTTGTCCGTCTCCTTTTTTAACTGTCAGATGTCCATCTCCTTTTTTTTTACTGTCAGATGTTTGCCTTGATATAAGCCTCTTACATTCCGGGTAACTATTTTTAGTGTTTTCTTTTTTCTGTTGGTAGAGTTTTCCTTGGTAACACAGTCAGGTTTTTTTCAACGTCATCTAATTTACCAGTACTTGTGTTGACTTATCCTCTTCCCCAGTTCTTGCAAATGATCTGGCTGGCCTTGGAGACTCACCAAGAGATCTTTGTTCTTTCTTCAGATTGGTCATGTTAGGTTTCTTGGCAATGTAAGAAGGCAACTTGCCATTCCTTTCCTTCTTGGCAGTGACAGTTACAAGTCTGTGATCATAGTCATTGTCTCAACAGTTCCTCTGTCTACCATCGTAGAGTGGGGACAATGACCCAATAACTGCTGGCTGCTCAATGCTGGCTCCATTCACCACCTGCTCCCTTGGCTTCACGTAACCCTGATCAGGTTGGAGGGGGGAAAGCAAAATAGACTAGCGAAGGGAAGGAAGCATCTTACTTTTCCTTTGAAAGGGAATATACCTACCCTGCTACTTCTTACAAAGATGAAAAGAATGATTACAGTATGGCTTATTTTAAATATGGCTCAGGGAAATATTGTATGTTAACACAATCATCATCTTTGGATGCCTGGGTAGTCAGTCATGCTTCTCCATGGATCTCAGTCTTTGTATATTGTCCTTTAGCGCTGAGTTACTTTCTGTCAAATCATCATATCAGATTATCAAGTGTCTTTTTCTCAGATTCCTTCTGTTTCTCCTCCCATATTAATATGCCATAAAAATATGATTCAGTCATCATAATTTAGTCTAATACTCCTGATCTGGATACTTTTTTCTACATGGGCAATTCCAAAATCAACCTCTGATTGACTGGTAAAAATAAACTACATGCCACAGCGGCACAGTGCATTTTCTGTAGCAACTAGTAAAGTGTTATTTCACTAAACACTAACCCACAGTCCATTTGTTCAGCTGTGCATAAGAAGCAATTGAGTAAACATGGACCTGTAATTGCCATTCTTGCCAACATTGAGGTCCGTAGTGTGGTTCATTTTCTGCAAGCAGGACACAGCACCACTGGGATTCATCGTCAGTTGTGTTGTGTATATGGTGATAACATTATGACTGACGGTTCTGTGAGGGATCTGTGCAGGAAATTCAAGGATGGGTGCATAGATGTGTATGATGAAGGGAGATGAGACAGCACTCAATTATGACTGATGAACTCATAGTAAAACATGTCATGTGCTAAAATTGTTATTGTTTCACAGTTTCAGATCATTCTAATGAACTTCCTAAAATTCTGAGGACTAGGGTGTTTTGAACTGTCACACAGAGATTTGGTTACCAATGAGGAGCCCATGAATGGAATAAACAATTGGTTGGATACCCTAGTAGCACCATTTGTTAATGAGAGATTGCAAAAGCTGATGCCATGGTATGACAAATGACTGAATATGGGTGGTCAATATATAGAAAAGTAATGCAGTTGCGTATGTAAGTTTTTAATGTAATAAATATTTTTTCTCCACTTTTTTATCACCCAATCAGAGGTTTATTTGGAATACCCTTCATATATATGCACCTTGTATCCATTTTCTTTATCATTGTTTGGTCTGTTCACTTATCATGTGCTATCTCAACACTGAATGTTGCCCATAAATCATCTTTTTTTATTATCTTCCATATTTTTTGCTACCATTATTCTTTTCTTGTATATCACTCCTTTCAGAAAACTATATGAATTAATAAACTATTACGCACTGTTCACAAATATGGCAGTTGGAGTTCTGTCATGTTTGTGGAGAATTGCCGAGAGCGCAGTAATTGGCATCCTTTCTGTTGGCCGCTTGGACAGAAGTGTTTTCACACGTGATAATGAACGAATTGATAATGGTAAGTGAAGTAGTGAGAGTTGGGATAGTGAACTTGTCTGTCAGCTCAACAGGTAAAATGAGACAATCATGTTTAAAAAAATGTTAGGTATTCAACTTTTAACCTAAGACTATATTTTTCTGACCTAAGATTATATTTTTTTTAAAAATGCCCCATGGCATTCACATGCCAAAGGAGTGTGAAGTGTTGGTAGGCTTCACATTTGTAAGTCACAACATTGTGAGGAAAGGGGGGCCAGTACCTGAACTTGTTACCTTCACTTTCTCAAAAGATCCCCAGTGCTAGTTTACTGATGCTGGTCTCGCCCAAGGTTGATTTCAGAAAAATTCTGCCCCAGTGGAAAAATAAACCTGGGACCTTCTAGCCATCACATAAATGTACGAATCATTACCTTTCGAACAAATATGAATGCCTGAGAAGAGTTTATGGGAATAAAACTTAAAACTAGAAGAAGAAGACACATTTACTAGATGTGGTGATAAAGGATTTGAAAATATTGTAACAATGGAGGCATTAAGAGAGGCAGTGAAAGACAGAAATAACAGTTTGATATGTTGACATGTTAGGTAATAACCACATCCTGATAAGATTCAGAAGTATGAAAGGCTTGATCATACACTCAGCATTGCACATGATAATGTTATAACATTTTTTCATATGCTCAGTATCAATTCAATATAAACATGCAAATATAGCATGAAATATAACAAGTGCATAGTAACTGGGTCCACTGCTTGGAAGAGAAGGGTTTGACCACTACTAGGTATGCTGACTTTGATGTCATCATTCTAGTACAGTCATCTTCAGTCCTAGTTATTGTTTAATCACATGAAATCAGTCATTGCATACTGACCATCCATACTGTGTATACAGGCAGCACATGAATCAGTGATACTGGTATCTATTCATGTGTACAATAACTGTACACATGAATAAGTGTACAGCTACTGAAAACAAATTTCATGACAAGTCTTTAAATCACTTAATGTGACTAGTAACAAAATATAGTAAGCGCTACTGTTATGTTATTTACGTATGTAATTTCAAATATTACTATTACCTTAAAATGCATATATTAATGTTAAGTGTAAGAATTACATTTTTAAGATTAAATTTTTTTGCTAGAACTTAACTTACATTGCAAGAAAGTTAAATTAAGGTGTTGGTGCAAATATGCAAAGAAGTCAGAAAGAGGAAAGAAAGGGGATAAATCAGCAATAAATGATAAGAACAGTAAAATGATTATGAAAAACAACAGCAACCCAATATTTCATGCAAAAATGTCATCATCAAGGACAACAGGGGGGACAAATCCAATGGATTAACAACACTCAGAAAACTTCCACTATGATTATCACACCTATCCTGTTACTATAAGCAAGGACTATTTGTTTATTCAGATATACAAGGGATGCAGGGACAGTGAATTTAGATGTTGATATAAGTTCATATAAATTATTTAAAATGACACTTCACATCAGGTTACACTTCTTACGTATCCTGGCTGCTTGTGGACAATGCTCATAACAATCCATGCATGCGAGTGTTTGCTCATCTATTGTGGACCAAAACTTTAGCTACCAGACTGAAAGAGGTTCAAAGTCAAGAAGAACTAAGTGAACACACAGCTCTCACAAATGAAGATAAAAAATGGTGAGTGTTAAAGAAAGCAGTAATGTGAACAAAGCTTAATAAACATCTGACAGTGCTGAAGACATCTGACAGTGCTGAAGACACATCTGACAGTGCTGAAGACACAGTGTATAATAATTATTTTAAAAAAATGAACTGCACTTCTAAGAACAGAAATTTTTAAAATATGTTAATGTTAATTGTTTTGTTTATTCTACCTACATGTTTAAATGAATATTTACATAAATCTTAAATTTGTAAGTATAGGAAGACAATTTCAGTCATATTTTCTGTGTTAGGTACATGTCTACAGCAGTGATTACTCATGAATCAGTGAACCCTTCAACCCCAACTACTGAGGAAAACCTGTGGACATTTTGTGAAATAAATGGTATCATATTTTTATTATCTCACTAAGCAGTCTCACGTTTTAAGTCCATCAGATTATTCAAAATTTGAATAGTTTATACTTTTTTATGTTAAAATTTGTATTAATAATTTTTTAAATGAAAATTTACTTCACAACTATACTCCCTTATACATATCAAGACCTGCGCTTTTTGTGTGGCATGGATTGGAACGTCCACGTTTTTTTCTGTGGCACAGGAAGAGACACTGCTTAAGAGTGATGAGCTAAATTCTTTATTTACAAACAAAGAATAACTGGTATAATAATTTATGACCTAAATGTGTGTTTAAATAATTCATGCTTTTCTTTAAAAAAAAAAAGATTTCAAATGTTTCACCTTAATTTGACCAGATAAAATAATAAGCACATCAAAATATCTCTACTTTAACTCTTTACGTGGCCTCTGTATTTATGTTCCCCACTTTTGATACACTTCACAGGACCCCCTAGAGCCAGAAGGGGTTTCATTCGCTGGCATCTGGCCTACACTCTCATCAACAACCCACAACTGTGCAAATTTCGAAAACAGAAACTAGCTAAGAAGAACAGAATAACTTCCATTGATGGTGATGATGAAGCAAATAATAATTATGTATAAATCTAACTAGTGGCAGCAGCTCACAAAAGCAAATTACAGAGTAATGCTAGATGAGGAATACATGATGAGGAATTCGTGAACAGCATACTAGTAAACCAAAAAATATAATTATATTTAAAATATACTTGAAGAATATAAATTATTTTTATTTTAACACTGATTAGTGAGCAAGAACAACACAGAGATAAGGCAGATGAGCAAACAACAACCTGTCTCATGGGTGATCAGAAAAAGGAGATGGACATTTGTCGGTCACATGATGAGAAGAAATAGAGAATCCCAAAACAAGCTATCAAGTGGAACACAACAGGCCAAAGAAAAATAGGTTGACACAGTGAAACTCTAAAGAAGACATTGTTAAGAGAGGCCAAATTAGTAGGCATAAAATCCCTTGATGAGGTTGAAAAGCTCACTGAAAACAGGAAATCTTGGTGAACTACAATGCTAGCTCTTTGTGACGTTTAACAGCATGGGAAAGGTACAAGATGAAAGATGTAAGTGAGCTGGCTTTACCAACAAAAGGAATGAGTTCTGACATAGTTCTAGCTGTGAATCTGAGTGAAAATAATAATAAAAAAAGATACCTGACACTTGTGGTAAAAAAAGTAACATCTAAATAGAGACACTGTCTGACCACAAAGCAGTATTCTTCATTTGAACACATGACCATTAAGGTTGTAAGGGGAAATGAGATGTGCATTTGAAGTTCTTATGTGTATAGGTCTAAATTAGATCTATGAATTGAAAAAAATGGTTTGTTTACGAAAATCATAATGGCATTCACAATCTGTTGATATATATGCAATAATTCATTACAACTATATTTAAAACTATAAAAAACATTAGTAAAGTGCTTGAAGTTGATAAGGCAGATCAAAATGAAGGATGTACAGACCTTCTGATATTTATTAATGTTAGAAAAATAATCATCTTGTATACAATACTGAGTCTTAGATGCAAACTTTCTTTTTTAATTTTAAAATTGAGTTTTATATTAACTGAGGCAATAAAATAACAGTCTTATACTAATCAAAATGTCATATTAGCTTTTCGTGTTGTTTCAGTATTTTTCAGCTTGGTCTAAATATTAGTTAATTAATATCACAGAACTTTAACTCACACACAGACAAAAAAATTTGCAAATGTGCATTCTCTGTATGAGAGTGTACTGTTCACATGCTTAGATTTGTTTAAATATTTTCATCTTGGTCTAAATATTACTTACATTATTTATCACAGAACATTTACTCACACACAGAAAAACAAATTTGCACGTTTGCACTTTCTGTATAAGGGTGCACTGTTCACATGTTTAATTTTGTTTAAATATACTGTCCAAAAAAAGAAACGCATAGCTGATATAAGCTTCATTTTTTTATATGTTATGACAAAATTTTTTCCCGGGTATCTCAAACCAAACCAAAAACTGTCACCAAGATATCAAGTCCATGATTTAGCGTGAGTTTTGCTATTCTCGTGTATAGTTAGAATGCAGTAGATGCCCTTGCTTATCACGCATGTTTTTTTTTACCATAACTCACGTTGCGTTTATGGTAAAGTCGTGATTTTTGTGGTGAGCACAACTCACTTCCCACGCAAATGAAACCCTATAAAAGGATGAGGTTACACAAACAAATTCAGTTAATTTTCAAGCGGACAATTATGGCATGTCTATCGCAAAATTTACAAAACATTGCTATTGCTTGCCTGCAAGTAGGTGAAAGTCAAATTCAGGTTGCCAGGCATTTAAACATGCAGCAGAGTACCATCAGTTGACTTGGCACTGTTTCCAAGCCACTGGCTCAGCTGAAGACCAGCACCACAGTGGATTACCCAGGGTGACAACAGCAGCTGATGGTCACTTTATTCCGGTTCAACACCTCAGAAACAGGTTTACAACAGCTTCCTCAAGTGCCCAGCCGTTGCTTGCAGGACGTTGTGTGTCTGATCAAACTGTCCGGAATAGACTGCATGAAGCTGGACTGGTGGCATGGTGACCTCACCGAGGTCCTGTCTTAACGAGACGCCATCGCCAGAATCGTCTTGTCTGGGCCAACCAGCATCGGCCTTGGACAATTGATAATCAATGGAGACGTGTCTGGTTTAGTGACGAATCTTCCTTTTTGTTGCATCACAGTGATATGCGGAGAAAGGTCTACAGTAGACCAAATAAACATTTTGCCCAAAATTGCATTGATGAAGATCCGCCGCATGGTGGTGGAGGTGTAATGATATGAGGAATGATCAGTTTCAACGGAAGGAGTCCATTGGTGCAGATTGAAGGAGGCTTGAATGCAAAACAATACGTCAATGAAATTCTTCGACCCCATGTCCTTCCATTTTTGGCTGCACAAAGGTCTGTGTTTCAACAGGACAACATCAGACCCCATTCTGCATGGTTCACTACAGTTCCTGACTGCCAACAACAATCTCACCCTTCCCTGGCCATCCCATCTCCAGACATGAATCTGATCGAGCTGCAAAGATGTGTTTGTCGCCGAAACGTTTCTTCAGCCAATCATCGTGATCTGTGGCAGGCATTCTAGGAAGAGTGGGCAGCCATCTCACAGCCGCATATCAGACATCTGATCACATCTATGCCCAGGAGATGCCAGTCACTGATCGATGCAAGCGGAGGCCACACACCATACTAACTTGAAGACCCCTGGGACTAACAAATTATCGTCACACAGTTGCAAGAAACTGTCAAGTGAGTGTTTAAAACCCTTAGGTATTATTGTGTGGAATTTGAAAATGTTATTCATTCAATTTAAAAAGCTATAGAATATCAAATTTATGACTAAACTTGGGTCATCAGTAGTTAGGCGTTTTTTTTTTTTTTTGGAAGTATAATATTCATCTTGGTCTAAATATTACTTACATTATTTATCACAGAACGTTTACTCACACACTGCAACATTTGCACATGATAACATAAATGACATTTCGTGAAGTACAGGTGAAACCCTCCTGAACTGATAACATGGACTTAGGGAAGGAGATCTGGCTGGCCTCGACAACAAACGGACAAGTGTTACATCTACGGCGTCCGGCGGTTTGAAGTACATAGGAGAAACTGGCTTATGGTTAGGAGATCAATTTCGCCAGCATCTCAGTGATATTTCTAAGAGGGCCTGGACACCTGTGGCTAAACATTTTTGCCTTGGCAACCACAGGGGCAAACAGGACATTTCTGTTAGTGTGATCCGCTCTTGTTCCGCAGACGTACGATCTCGGAGGGCCCTAGAACAGCGCCTTATTTTCCAGACTGGCTGTCTCCACCCAGCTGGAATTAACAATATCTTCAGCTTTCTGTAACTTCTTTATTTTTCCACTGGCCTTTTTTAAACTCTCTTTCTCTATGCTCCCCTCCCTACCACCATCCTATGTTTCTTCTCTGCCAGCATATTGGTCTTGTCCTATTCACCAGTTTCACATTTTCTCCCTGCAGGTGTTTATCTTCTTCATTCATTATCTCTCCGCGTCCCCTTTTCCCTCCTCTCTCCCCCCCCCCTGCCCCCGACACTTCTAGCGGCTATCATGTTTCTATTGCCTTCCCCCCACACCTTTCTCCCACTTGTTCTCCTCCTCTCTCTCCACCTCTTCTTTATGATTGGTTCTATCGGGAATCTTTTGTCTGGAGGCAGCGTGGTTTTTCCTCCTCCCTTCTACCACACACATTTCTGCTTCCCACTTGGAGCAAGACACTTCAGATAAGTTCTTCGTGTTTGTATTTTGTTGTGTATGTATCCTCGAATAAGGCTCACGCCGAAATATCGGATATTGTATGTTTTTCATTTATACATTCTCATACTTTCTATTCGTTTTTTTCTCACCTTACTCACTCCCTCCCTCATTTTGTAAAACTGCACCATACACCTCTGTCTACCTTATTTATTTAAACCAGTTTTACTGCAGTCGCCATCCATTTTATCTGATGACACAGTATGTCCACAACACAAAAAGTAATAGAAAAACTAATTATGTCAGTCCGTAAGAACAATGAAGAGCAAAACCTCTATCTAAATTGATGACAACTGACAAAACAAACAAGTCAGCTGAAATATGTATCAATGGTGAAAAACTGGAAGAAGTATAGTGTTTTGAATATCTTGGATCACTACTGACTAATAATGGAGATACAATGAGGGAAATTAAAAGAAGGACATCTATCATTCTTCAGAAAGTAAAACAACTAAAGAATCTGTGGAAAGGAACAGACAGAACTACAAAAATAAGATTTTTAAGAGTATGCATCTTTCCCATCACAACATATGCCTGTGAGACCTGGACACTTAACAAAACAGCTGAGAAACACATAAATGCCTTTGAATGTAAATCCTACAGAAGAGTTCTTCAACTATCATGGCCACAAAAAAGAACAAATATATCCATACTACAAGAACTTAAAATTGAAGAAGGTTGGCTAGTAAAGAAGATTAAAGAGAGAAAACTTAAATATTTTGGACACATTAAACGTCATGATAAATTAGAGAAGACCATACTGGAAGGGTACATAATGGGAAAAAGAAAGAGAGGAAGACAAAGGCGAAGATGGCTGTAAGACATCCTTGATATCTGCAAATGGATGCATCAGCAGCAGGCCATCTTGCTCACAACCAAGAGGCCTACAGGAGTGCTGTTAGGGAGGCAAAGTTCTACACAGGACATGCAAATGAATGAATGAATGAATGTGTAAGTGTGCACTGTTCACATGTTTAGTTTTGTTTAAATATTATTCATCTTGGTCTAAATATTACTTACATTATTTATCACAGAATGTTTACTCACACACAAAAAAACACATTTGCATATTTGCACTCTCTGTATGAGAGTGCACTGTTCACATGCTTTTCATTCAATCCTCCGTACTCCTGATGGAGCATAAGGCATCAACAAAGTTTCTCCAGCCAATCTTGTCTTGAGTAAGTAGGGATTCCTTGAGCTGTGTCTTTCCCACCTCCTTTAGTTCTTCCTCGCAGCTTTCTTCCCGGCTCATCATTGGTGGTATCACTAACCTTGGTGCTCCACCAAGACTTGACATGTGGACTCTTCTGCTGGTGTAGCACTCCAATGATTTTTACCAGAGAGGGTTGCTGGCCCTATGCTGAACCCTCACTAGTCACTTTTTATGATCATGCTTGGTAAGTACAGTGGTCCTATTCTTTGCTTCCCAGGCGTGTGCCCCAGGTACCACAGAGGGGAAGGTGTGGGGCATAACTAACATGCTTAATTTTGTTTAAATACTGTTCAGCTTGATCTAAATATGAATTATATTAATATCAGAACTTTTGCTTCACAACAGAAAAAAAGGATCTGCATGGGTGTCTCTGTGTGTAAGTGTGCACTGATGCATGTTATGTAAAAGCACACAAATTCAAATTCATTTAGTACAATAAACATTTGCTGTCTACATATGTATAAACTCTACAAATAAATGTGTAATGCAAGAGAAGTCATACATTTATACCATACTTAATAAATGTAATTCATATGTATAAAACAGTTCATAAGCCAATTGTTTCTATGGTGATTCCAACAATTTTCATTATTTCCAGTGGACAAAATGTCAATCTGCTCATAACTCAAGACAAGTTCACCTTTGAGACAAAAACTTCACAAAGATGTTGTTTTGAAATTTTGACGAAAGTAAAAAAGTAACCTTAATTTACTCAAAAAAAAAAATCTAAACTGAGTAGCATACAGTTGTACAGATATGTCATGCAATCCCTTTCTAGATGTATCTCTGCAAAGACATATCAGCCATTTGGAAATATGACATCAGCAGACCAGATGAAAGATGGCCACTCCCTTGGAGAGCATGCATGAAAGAAGAGTAGCATGCAGTTGTTTGTTTCTTCAGTGTTTGACATTTTAAAGGTGAAGGAAGTGGCTTTCTATAGCATATAGTCACTGGAGACAAATGGTGAGTACTCTACCTCCAGCCAGAGACAAAGCGAGCCAGCATGAAGTGGTGACATTCTTCTTTTCTGAAACCAGTATAGTTCTATACGATTCCATTGGCTAGAAGACTGATAGTCATGCTTTTCTGATACTGTAAAGGTCCAGTCCTGAAACATTACATGCCCAGTAGAAACACCATCAACATTGAAGCAAACGGTAGACAGCTTGAGAACCACTTGAACCTACAATCAGGTCAGAATATCACAGTTTGCTCAGCTCTGGTGTGTTGTTACAGCATGATAATGTGCAGCCTCACACAGCATATGTAACGGCCCAACAAACTGTAAATCTGCAGTTTGAGTGGTTTCCACATCCTGAATATTCAGTTGATATTCTTTTTTCGTATGTGAGTGCAGAACCACTGGTCTATGTTATTGTCTGTCAGTGTGCTTATTTTTCCTGAATATGTTATCGGCAGTTTGAGTGGTTTGAAGCTGGTCATATTTTTCATCATCATCACAGTCAACGAGATTTCATCATCATCATCACATATCATCATTACATATCATCAGTAAAGTGTTTATTGAACTTTGCAAGATATCTTACTTCCCTGAATATCATCATATGTAGCTGTCTGAAATCTGGGCCAGTCCCATGTCTAACAAACAATAAGTTGTTGTTGTCAAGATGTGACATTATTCATCTGCTGTGCTGCATCCTTCATTTTGACACATACATAATTAGAGAGCAAGCTGTTGCAGTAGACCTGCACTGTACATGGTGGGGACTATGCTGAAAAGTGATAAGGAGTTTTCAGTCATATTGTATGGGCATGCTCTGAGTGTAATTAAGTTGCTCCCCAGAACCAGCAACAGAGCTAGGCCCCTTTTTTACAGTTACAATCTCAGTCATATTTGTACAGTTTCTTCAATTTAAAATTATCATAACTGACAATACTTGCTTAGATACATGTAAAAGATGAAAAGAATGTGAAAAAAAATGTTTATATACTGCATTTCCCTTCATATGAGTATTTGAGTGGTGAAATAGTGCACTAATCTCTCATGGCAAAGGTAGGGAGGGGGGTTGAATCTGGTCCAGTCACTCAACTGTAGAAATGGGTACCCAACTTCTTCTGGAGTTAGGGAAGAAAGGCAGCCAGGTGTGATACTGACCATATCACCCTCTAGTGTGCTGACAGGTGAAGGAAAATATGGCCACTAACACCATATCCCTATGTGCCTCTAAGGCATGGCATGAAAATAACCTTTATCTTTTTTATTTTTTTCATATAAGACACATCTATGAAAAAAAAAACTAAAAATCACCCTGGTATCTTATATCCCAATGGTTAAGTTTGGGTAGGCCTTGGGTTAGATGTTACGGGTATTAGACTATCACTTAAAGACACATGTTTAAAGATTCAGGTGGATGGTATTGTTTATTCTTAATAGTCAGTTTTTAAGCATGTAACAGACACATTATTTACTGCTTTATCATAATATTTAGTTAATAGTGTAAATCGGAGACAACATACCACAGTTTAATGAATGTTGCTACTATTTCACTGCAATAGAGAAATTTATCTGACTTGCCCTATACCCTAATAACCATTGATATAGCATTGGTCATAACATCAAAAAAAAATAATGCAATGGGTAATTCAAGTATTGGCATAAAGCATACTCAAGAGGTTCCATGTTCAATAGATGTGTACCACTGCTCAACAATACTTCATCAGTACTGTATTTTGTGGGCTAGTTATAAATCCCAATCAAATTACCCCATGTGTGCTGTCTATGAATGTATCAGTATCTTCATGTAGGGCTAATTACATGCTTTGCTTAAGAGGATCAGTAGGATAATATCCAGTAGCATACAGTCATGGATCAAAACCTGGGAAGGGAGGGTTGTGAAATACCTGGAAAATGTGTAGTTTTTAGCTACAAGTATGTTCCAAAGCAATTACTGCATGCTGGTGCATCCTATACGGTGAGAATTATGGTATTTTGACTTTTTAAAAAAACCAAGAAAAAATTTAATTTTATTATTGGAAGTCTGTGTTGTCAGTTTTTTCATTCTTCATTGTAACTTGTGTTTACCACACTCCTAAAAATTGTCCTGTGCAAGTGTCATCTGAAAATGTTTGGGCAAAAAAAAATATGAAGCTGAACTGGCATATTTCTGAACAGATTAGTAGCACAACGTTTCAGAAGTATTTTTTTTAAATTTTACTACTCACAATGTAATGTGACATGAAAAAAGTCAATATTACAAAAAAAAGGATATTTGGCAAATTTAAATAAATGTATAAATTCACTCAGTGCATAGCAAATACTTTATTCAGAACTTTATTCAGTGTTAGCTTGAGATGATGGTGAACTTGAGATGCTGCCTTATGTGTTTAATAATCTAGCATTTCCTGGCAGACATTTATAAAACATCATGTCTTGTCAAGTGCCTGTGACAGTTTTGCTTCAGCACTCTGAAGAATTATTTTATAAATGAATCTCCTCTCTCGGTACAAATATTTATATCCAAAAGTTCAAAGATCTTATATAGCTGATCAATGTTATTATGTTTTTAAATTAGAAAGTTATTCTTCTTATTTCAGCAATACAGGTTTATCATAAAGTTCTTCCCCGATTAAGAAAAAAATCATGTCATAAAAATATGCTAGATAGAAACATGAACATTGTGTATTATGTAGGCAGTTCTTTGACATTTTTTTTAAAATGTAGCACTGCGGTCACCAGTATCAAAATGACACCTGTGAAAGAGAATGCCCAGTGCATTTTGTAGTGTCAGGGAACAAAATCACCAGTTAAAATTCAACAAAAGTTCAGAAATGAGTATAAATCAGATCTTCCAGATGTTAAAAGCATCAGATATTGATATGCAAAGACTGGCAGTGTTGGTGACCTTGAAAGAACTGGTAGGCCTAATGTGACTGACAAGACTTGATGCCATGCGTAATGCTCTTCAGCACAGTCTTTGGAAATCAACTCACAGTGAAGTGAACTTCACATATCTCAGAGCACAGGGGTTAAAATGTTCCACAAATAGCTCTTTCTTTTTTAAATGCACACAAAGTGTGAATCTTTCCAACTTTAGATGACCCTCCTGATATGCTGTATTTGCTATGGAGATCCTGCAATGAATTGATGAAGCTACCTTTCATATCTTGGGGGAAGGTAATTAGACAAAAAATATTTGGAGGTCACATAACCCACATATTCCATCAGAGAAAGAAGGATGGCACAAAAGTGAATGTTTAGTGCAATGTAATGCACAACAAGGTTACTGAATCTTCCTTTTTTTTAACAGATCCCACCATTTCAGCAAATGTTTGCCTGTACATGTTGGGCTTTATGTTGCACCTCAGTTAGAGGAGTTTCAGCCATGGGTAGTTTTCCAAGATGGTACATCACAACATTGGGATTTAGCTGTTTGTCAGTTCTTGAATGCAGACTTTTCCAAACTGATGGATGATGGATTTGGAGGGATGGTTGAAGTGCAAAAAGCAAAGTTAAAAAACAAAATTTGAGTTGAAGTAACATTTTTTAAAAAACAACTGCATAGTGTTCATAAATAAATGTTTGAAATCAGGGAAAGAATTTATGCTCACCCTGTACTTTTATGTTTCATGTTCAAATACTAATCAAGTTTTAACATTTTAATTTTGTTCTTATATAACACATAACCAAGTACCACTAGCATTAATAAATTCCATTATTGGTATATGAGAAAAACTACTGAAGCAAGCAATTGTTTCACAGGAAAGCACTGTCAGCATCTGCATTGGTTCTGTCAGCCAATTACATTGGCTGGCCAGGATCACCTGTGGGAGCTAGCAAATCAGAGTTTGGAAGAAAGGCTTTTCTGCATTTGTCATCAGAAACTTGAGGACTGTGCTTTTTTTCAGGTTTAACAAAGTTTGCCCTTCCTCCTTCAAGAAATGTATTCTTTTCATCCACAATCTTCATTTCTGTGAAAAAGAAAATTTTTTTTTACTAATTAAAATACACAGGATAATCATTTTGAATAGCGCTTTTCACTCTTTAATACATTGCTATTTGTATTTTTAAAAACGATGATGACATATTAAAAAATATCTAGAATTTTTTGTAATTAAAAAAGAAAGAAAAGAAAAGAAGGAAAACCTAAATACATGTTATAAGTCACTGTGCTTAAAATGAGGAAGCAAATATTTAGTGGCTGGAGAAGCCAGGATACTCTTACATATAAAATAATAACAAAGGCTAAATATTTCATCGTTAAATAATTTTTTTGTTCAAATCAGACGTAACAATTCTTCTTCTTCTTCTGCGTTCGAGGTTGATGGTCACTTCAGATCCTGATCCCTGTCGACATGGCACAGCCCACAGTCCTCTCCAAATCCTGATAGGAGCCCCAAAGCTTTTGCCCCAACCTTATGTCCTCTGGCCATGTCTCACGCCTCAGGTCTGCATGGTAAACTACATCCAGTAAACTACCAAGAGGTGAAAACAATAATCCGTAACCAGTGCAGATCTGAAAGGAAAGAGAAACTGAAATGCAACAATTAACCAGATCCAATACACCAACTACAAAGACATCAGCAAACCATCCTCTTTCTCTAAGGATAGGCCACTGCAAACTACTGAGCCACCTGCATCGACTCAAAATGTCTCACACAAATGTCCATGTGGCAGTGGAGTCCAGACTCCAGAACATATCCTACAAGACATGACAACGATTAGATCAAAGAATAGCAGGCTATTCTGGGTGTAACTTTTAAAGAGATATTTTAAAATATTTTACAAACTCGAAAACTCCATATGGCCAGTCCCAGGGTAACATATAAGAAGGAAAGGTCTTACAGGGCCTCATGGCCTAATGCTGCACCTTACAAGTTAGTGAGTGAACAAATCAAACAGCATACAGGAAGGCCACAAGAAACTATCCCTCAATGCAAAGTCCCACTGGACTAATCATTTGCTTGACATTAGTTTTAGATTATAAGTAATACTATATAGAAATCCAAACAGACCTCTCTGATGATAAATTTGTATTGGTTACAGTATTATTCATAAATGGCTCACTGAGAATGAGAACTTGAACAGAATCTGACCAGAAAAAAATTTCGTAAACAGAAAAGCTCGGAAAGCTTTCGGCAGGCAAAAATTTTTAAAGAGCACTCTGTCCAATGGCACTGCTGGATGTAGATTAGCATTCTAAAACTTTTACAAAACATTTCAATAAAGTGAACATTATACAAATTCCATGGCACCACGAATGTGCAGCTTTCCCAGGATGCACTATTTTATACATAAGAACACTGTAATTATTGTCTTTACTATTACAATCCATATAGAATCATTGGCTATATACAGTTACATGGCATATACAGATCTATTCAATGTCTGTTACAAAAACATATAACTGCATGCATAAAAATAGGCAATATATACCTTCACTGACATCACAGGGTATAGCCCAGTCCTGTAAACTGGTTTTTCCCAGCAACAGGAATGCAATACCTCCAATCACAGAAAGAGCAGAGACAATATAGAACATAATGTCCCATTGTTCTTGAGTTTTCTGAAAGAAATTGTATTAATTTATGGCTGTGTATGAGCAGCTAAGGGCCAGATCTTTACTCTAAGAATAATACTTGGAGAACATATTGAAAAGCAGAAACCAATAATACTGAACTTCATAGATTTTAAAAATGCATTTGATAGCATACATGGAGATTCATTGTGGACAATTTTAAATCTATATGGAATACCATCTAAAATTGTCTACATCATTAAGGACCCCTACAACTGATATGTTTGTGCAATCAAAACAGAAGAAGGGATGAGCGAATTATTCCAGATTGAAACAGGCATGAAGCAAGGATGTATGCTCTTTTTTGCTTTTTTGGAAATGTAATAGACTTCATAATGAAAAAATGCTGCACATGTAACACAGGTATTGACTGGGTAAATGGGACCCAACTAGAAGATCTTGATTTTGATGATGACATAACTCAGGAAAAAATATATCCTGTCTTCACTGGCTAGCAAAATAGAACTTGAAATTAACAAGGACAAAACAAAATTAATGAAACTTCTCATTAATGAAAAAGGAAAAATACATGTAAAAGGGACGGATGTTGAAGAAGTCAATGAATTTGCATACCTTGGCAGCTACACAGACCAGGATGGTGACACCAGAAAGGAAGTTAGAATTGCAAAAGTAGCATCAATCTTCAAGAATCTTGAGAACATATGGCATTCAAAAGTTATAAGCACAAAAACCAAGTTAAGATTATTCAATTCAAATGTAATATCCACCCTCATTTATGCATGCGAAAGCTGGAAAACAACTAAAAAAAAAATAGACAAATAAATTAAACTCTTTTGAAAACAAATGCCTAAGGAAAATACTCACCATCAAGTGGAACGAATTCAAAACCAACGCAGAGATAAGACAGATGAGCAAACAACAACCAGTCTCATGGGTGATCAGGAAAAGGAGATGGACATATGTTTGTCGCGTGATGAGAAGAAATGATTAGAGAATCCCAAAACACGCTATTAAGTGGAACACAACAGGCCGAAGAAAAAGAGGCTGACCACAGGGAAACTCTAAAGAGGACATTGTTAAGAGAGACCTTATTAATAGGCATAAAATCCCTTGATAAGGTTGAAAATCTTGCCGAAAACAAAAAAATTTGTGAACTACCTTTGCTAGCCCTATGTGACGTTTAATGGCATGGAAGGATATAAGATGAGCAGCTTAGCAAAAACAACAGTGAACCAGCATGTAGAAAGAACACTGTAGACTCCTACATAGCTTTTAAATAGTAAACTACAGCTCTGATAACTTATAGTGATGAGGCATACAGTAAACAGCACATGTTTATATTATAGTCTAAAATCTGAATCACTTGTTAACTAATGAAGTGTTTTAATGCAGTCATCTGTCATGACAGTAGTTGACAGTTTAATGTCATTCAGTGTCAGTTCAGTTATAAAAATGTGTACCTGACTGGTTCTTGAACTGGAGTAGTAAAGGAGCTGTTGTTATACTGACCACATCATATTCAGACATGTCAGTATGTTAATAAATATGTTGAAACTACAACCATATGTCTCAGTTTTAAAATACACACACACACATGCATGCACGTACACATGTGTGTGTGTGTATATATATGTATAAAAAGAAGACTAGCACAGATGAAGAGTATATGACAAGGTACCAACAAAAAAAACAAAGTTATGTGTTACAGAAGGGGACTCATAATATCATAGATATTAGAAAAATCATATAATGAGATGGTAATGGGATTAGGTGTCACAGAACATTGGCTCATTAACGTCACAAAAATTATAAAGCTGAGATACTTCGGCCACATAAAGAGACACAATAACTTAGAGAGGTTTATAATAGAAGGCAAAGCACCTAGCAAAAGAGAAAAGGGACAACCTCACTATAGGTGGACTCAGGACATCATAGAAAGTCTGAATGTGTCATTGTGAGCAGCTACTCAACTTGTACAAGTCTGTACTGCATTCAGGGAGGCTGTGAGAGGGACAACATTCTGGAAAGGACATGTCACATGAATGAATGAATATATATAACATATACAAATGCTTCAGTAGCATGAAATAACACTTTTTTCTCAAATAAAAAATTATTTTAATGTATGATTATTATATTTAGACACATGCATGCTTGTATGCCGATATTATGACTGTGCACGTGGACATTCATACACACACAGAGAAAACTGTCTTACACTTGAAACTATTGCAGAAGTCACAAGGGGAGCAGTCAAGGAAACTGCTACAGCAACTGTATTGGCCACAGCTAAGATGCTGCCTGCATGTCTGAAAACAGCAAGTTTTAAGCATGTGCTAAGTGTTGAAAATACTAAGTCAATGAACAATTTGAATTTTTACATAGCTTATGCTACATAATAATCATAGCATCATTTCTTAATAATAACACTAACACAGCAGCCAGTTCTGGGGAGCAAAGGTGCTAATAAAAGGGAAGCATGATTACCAGAGCCAGCCAAACTAGAGCAGGCCATGATGGACGTGCATACAGATCACTAGAAAAGCTAATGAATTTAAAAAAGTTAATATATGCATTATAAAAATATATATAAATATTTTAATATGCATGATAATGCATATTTAATCGTTAAGCAGATATTCCACCCTTTATGGTGCTTAAATAACAGGCTGACACACTTCTTCAGTCTCAAATGAAGGAGTAGGACTCCATGTGGTCTTCATGAAGATAAAGTCTGCTAGAAAGCCTGGATAAACTTCAGTAAACCACTCTCCATTCAAAATTATGCTTATGTTTTACAAGCATCTGCACAGATAACATGTTTGTTATTCTAGGGAGATCATACGAAGAGTCAAATCTTCATTTGGGCTTTCATTGGAGTACTCTTTCTTCCTTCTTTAATTAATACATTTACTTTCTATGCCTTAATAAATTCCTGTGTCTTTATTTTCTGCAATGGCTGCAATCCTTAGTGAATACAAAAAGGGAAAAACCCAAATGCACACAAGCAAAAGCAATGACAAGATGCAATTAACAAATAGGAATGCCACAAGAAATTTAAAGAATCATTGGAAAATATAAACATTTTTCAACATGCTATATACCATGAGAAGAAAAGCAAGTTATGATGAATAACAATAATTTTATGTTCCTAATATCTAAATAAAGGATATAAAAGAAATTGGTGTCACCAACTAGAGAGAGAAGATTAGGAATAGAGAGGAATGGAGGCAAACATTATCTGCAGCAATAAGCCTTAATGGCTCAGAAAGGTAAAGAAGAAGAAGAATATCTAAATAAAATAACTGCTTTCTGTTGCATTAACCTTGGTGCAATATCTAAAGAGTTGATTCTGAAGGCAACTGTGGTCATGTTCTGTACTGTTACAGCCAAGATTAGCATTGCCACAGCCAGATCTCTAGAATCAGAGTCTAGAAATGTGAGTACAAATGTACAAGCAGCACACCCTAGACAACCTGTATAGAAAAATCACAACTCTAGTTTAGTGTAGCATAGAAACTACAAAATGTTTCATTATATGAATTATTATTTGTATATTTATCAAGAAATATGACTGAAGATGATGGTGCTGATAATTATACAGGCTTGTTAAAATAAGATATTATCATGTATATTTTTTAAACTGTCACAGGGTAGCAAATTTTTAATTTAGTAATTGAAATTGGCCATATATCACATTAAATGACATAATAACACACTAAAATTTATACTGAAGAAAAGAACTGGAAAATGTAAAAAAGTTTCTGAAGACAATGTCATTATGCTTGTAATGCACAAACATGCCAAATTTAGAGTTGTTAACAGTGGCTTGCTTGTAGCCCCAGAGCTGATCCAGGCTTTTAGAAGATTTTACCAGCATGGGGGCTACACTGTGACTTACTCTATGACACAGGTTAAAGGAATGCATCAGTCTGTTACTGGGTTGAAAAACAAGAAGATAACAACAATAAAGATGGGTGGATAGCATCAAATGATGGGTATGTAGCTGTTTGGCCACTGTGCCATAAAAGCTAAAGATGGAGCAAGCTGAATATTGTTGCAGAAGTAAGCTGAATACTGTAGGTACCAGAGGATCAAGAAAAAGGATGAAAATGACAAATATAGTACATGTGATAATCCTTGTCTTAGTGCCATCATAATGCATTCATTATTTTTAACCATAAAACATGCAGCAGTTCTTGTGTTATAACTGTCACGATGTATTCATGCTACTAGGAGCCTCATGACTTGAAAAAAAACAGCAAAATTTATATCTGGGGGCCAATATCAACATCTGAAAAAGAATGAAGAGTAAACATAAGAAAACTGAGAACTTACTGCCAAAGAAAGAGAGCTTTTGTTGATATGGTTTAAATTTTGTGCATTTCATGCACCTACCAACAAGAAGGAAGCAAATGATGATGTTCTGTTAGAAAGCAATAGGCTGCCAAATGAAGACACAACAATACAAGTTAAAAAGTGCTAGCATTCCAAAAGGTGATTGTAGAACAGCTCTATATACTTCTATCCAAGTATTGCAAGAAAGCAAAACCTTTTGGGATTTGAGAAAATGATATTGGCAGCCTGGTACCAGATATTCAGAAAAAATGTGATGTTCATTTGTTTTGCTTCAGTGGGAAGTGAGATTTCTGAAATAACTGTATCCTAAGATGATGATGATGATGATGGTGATGGTGGTGATGATGATGATGATGATGATCTCAGTGAAAGGCAAAATACAGTCAAAGATGATAGCATAAGATGTTACTGTGGATAATGTGAACATTTTGAGAAGATATAAATGAATGTACCTATAGTCTGGAATAATTTCCTGTTACAAGTGAGAGTCATCTTGGTTTTGAGAAGTCGGTCTACAAGATATCCACACAGCAGACCTGATATAAATTTGCCCACAAAAGGTAAAGATGAAAGAACAGCATTCTGAGGACAATAATAAAAGATGGCTGATTTTTATGAATCT
This sequence comes from Achatina immaculata, assembly GCA_009760885.1. Lineage (NCBI taxonomy): Eukaryota > Metazoa > Mollusca > Gastropoda > Stylommatophora > Achatinidae > Lissachatina > Lissachatina immaculata. The sequence goes on along the minus strand of CM019717.1, from coordinate 69,715,002 downwards.
GGAGGACAAATGTCCTGATGAGTACAATAATTCAAAATGAATTTTAGTTTCCGAAACTTGCTGATAACTTTTCATATTTGCTCAAGAGTTAACAATGCATGCTAAAATACTTTAGTTTGTACTTGCTGATAACTTTTCATATTTGCTCAAGAGTTAACAATGCATGCTAACATAGTTTAGTTGGTACCCTCTACAGAAAAAAAAAATTTAACAAATGAAGAGTTTGTTCAAAATACTTGCTCCACTAACACAATCACATTTTTAGTTGCTGACTACATACATTTCAAGCTCAAATACGTAAATATTTCTTTCAAGATATACATTATTTAGGACTGGTGTTAAAATTTATTGTTACATGTGTTTATCAGTAGCAGAAAACTCTGAAGACATGCAAGTATAAAAAATATATCCATTCTTTACTGGCTGGACTACAAAATTCAAACTTATTCCTCTGTTATACTTGTCTGTTAGTTTTGCCATCTTGTTCTGATAAAGGATTCATTCAAAGTGCTTCTTATTCTTTTTTCTTTTGCATTCAGTTTCATATGTTCATCCACCTAGACAAGAAGATGAGTTGCCTCAGTGAATCTCATCATCATCAGAAGCTTTGCATGTGTTTCTCAGTTTTCCCATCCATGCTCTTTTAGAGGGCCGGGTTTGGGCTTTTAGAGGTCTGTTAGAGAGTACAGGTTTGTGGGATGTGTCATGGAGTGTGGAAACCATTTCTGCTTAAATGATGAATTTCAACATAATGACATTCATATCTAAAATTAAAATTTTCACGACTGCTCTCTCAGATAATTTTTATTGCATTCACATTGTCATCACTATTGATATCCAGTTATCTGAGAAGTGTTACCCTAAAGCAAGCTTACAAATAAAATTATTAAGTGGCATAAGGAAGTAAACTCATTACAGTACTGTGATTTTCTAAAGGTAGTGTGAGGTTACCTGAGAAATATTGTAATGAAGAACATCCTGCATGTACATGGGCAGATAGGCAAGAATCCATGAATAGACCCACATGAAGGTTGCTGAGGCCACAATGATGGCCCAGACAGCTGATGATGTCAGTATTTTTAGCCAAGGTGGGCTAATCTAAAAGAAGAAATCAAACAAGATTATACTAAGTAGGGGACTTAACACACTGTATTTGTTGACTTTTTCTAACTAAACACTGAGATTAATGCTGAAAACAAACTTATTAATTAAATACATACCTGATCAGTAACTACATGACAGCTATGAGAGTGACAAATACTTACATTATAACAATAATTAGTGACATCCATATGACTCTAGAAATGGGTAAAGACAAAGCTGAAAAACTGCAACATTGCTATTGAAATGTTGTAATGATATCTACCAATCTGTATCTGTAGGTCATTCACCTTGTTACTCTTTGTCTGATTTCTCTGTGTTTCAGCAGTGATGTACTTCAGTTCCTCAGACGATATTCTAGGATGCTCACTTGGCTTATTATAGACTACAACAAGCCAAAAACACACCCAGATGGCACTCATTGTACCTGCATGTAATATGTAAAATTAATCACCATTATAAACTTGAAGTGCAAAAGTAGGTGAAGGAAATTAAGATAGAAGAAGAATCATGGGAAGAGAAGGAATCGGAGAAATAAATGAAAATGGAGAAAGACTGTGCAGTTTCTGTGAAGAAAACATGATGACCATCAGAGGGACAATTTTCCAACACAAAAACATCCATAAGGTGACTTGCAGGTCACCAGATAAAACCACAGAAAACCAAATCGATCACATACTAATAAACAACAACTGGAAACGGTCACTACAAGATGTGCGAGTAAGGAAAGGAGCAGATGTAGGAAGTGATCACAACCTTCTGGTAGCAAAAATAAAACTAAAATTAAGGAAAGCCAAAATCGGAGAACACAGAAAGATACATTTTGATACAAGAAAACTGATAGACCAGCAAACAAGAAATGAATTCTCAATAGTACTTAAGAACTGCTTCAGTGTCCTACGGGACGAAGCAGAAATGTCCATATTAGAGTTCAATAAAACACTACAGGAAACAGCAAAAGAGGTGCTGGGATATCGGAAAAGGAGAAAAGAGGAATGGATAAGCGAGACCACATGGGAAAAGATAGAGCAAAGAAAAGAAATCAAGAAAAAATTACTGAAACCTAATCACAACGGCTTAAAGAACGAGTTTTAAGTAATTATGCACAAAAAGACAAAAAAGTGAAGGAATCATGCCGTCAAGATAAACGTCAATATTATGACAACTTAGCAGAAACAGCAGAGAAAGCAGCATATACAAATGACATGAAAACCATATATAAAATCACAAAGCAGATGACAGGTAACTTCAACACAAGATGTGAAAGTGCAGTAAGAACACAAAATGGACAACTGGTCAGTGGAGAAAGAGAAAAAATTGAAAGATGGAGGGAACACTTTAACACCCTACTAAACAGAACACAAGCAGCACAAACAATAGACATACCTGAAGCAAAAACGGAACTAAACATCAATACAGGACCAATAACAATAAATGAAGTAAAGGAGGCGATAAAGAAGCTAAAATCAGACAGGGCACCAGGTGAAGATGAAGTGACTGCTGAGATGTTGAAAGCAGAGGAAACAGAAACACCAAAACAACTTTGCCGGATATTACAACAAATTTGGGATCTAGAAAAAGCCCCAGAGGAGTGGAAAACTGGGCTTATAGTAAAACTACCAAAGAAGGGTGACCTCAGAGATTGCGGGAACTGGAGAGGCATTACCCTACTGCCACTCACCAGTAAAGCATTTTGCAGAATAATCATCAATAGAATTGTACCAACACTTGAGGAAAAACTTCGGAAAGAGCAGGCAGGATTTAGGAAAGGAAGATCATGCACAGACCACATATTTGTACTTAGACAAATATTAGAACAGGCAAATGAGTGGCATAGCACAACATATGCATTATTCATAGATTTTGAGAAAGCCTTTGACAGTGTCAACAGAGATGCACTGTGGAAAATCTTAAGATGGCATGGCCTCCCCCATAAAATAGTTAATGTAATCAAAGCCCTATACGAGGGTTTTCAGTGCAAAGTTATCTGTGGAGAACATACTTCCAGCAGCTTTAGGGTACAAACAGGAGTGAAACAGGGATGTGTACTATCACCAACATTATTTATCTTGGCAGTAGACTGGTTAATGAAGGAGGCAACATCACAACAAACGCAGAGGATTACAATGGACCCTTGACACAGTGCTGGAGGACCTTGACTTTACGGACGACATTTGTCTATTATCAAGCAGTCACAAAGATATGCAAGATAAAATAAACAAGCTAACTCAGAATGCAAACAACATAGGACTAAAGATCAACGTAGGAAAGACAAAGTTAATGAAGCAAAATGTGAACAACAGAAATGTACTCAGAGTAGATAACAAGTTAGTGGAGGAGGTCAACAAATTTGTATACCTTGGCAGCACAGTAGTAGAAAATGGAGACAGCACAGAGGACATCAACAGCAGACTTACTAGAGCAAACCAGGCTTTTGCAATGCTGCAGAATATATGGAAATCAAAAAAACTAAGCATAAATATGAAAATCAGGATATTTAAGAGTAATGTTCTAAGTGTACTACTCTATGGAAGTGAATGCTGGAAAATCACCAAAACCATAGGAAACAAGTTGAATTCTTTCCAGACTAAATGTTTACGAAGAATTAGAAAAATATTTTGGCCAAACACCATAAGAAATAACATCTTATTAGCAGAAATGCAGATGAAACCACTGACAACAATTACTGAGGAAAGACGCTGGCGATGGTTGGGACATGTGCTCCGAATGACTGACAACTCACTACCAAAAATAGCACTAAGATGGACACCACAGGGGAACAGAAGTAAGGGTAGACCAAAAGAGACATGGAGAAAAACAACAGAAAGGATGTTGAGCAATAGAGGGCTCACCTGGACAAGAGCAGAAAAAAAGGCGAAGGACAGGCATTTGTGGAAAACCCCCGCGGAAGCCCCATGTGCCCTGGGCACTTAAGGTTCAGAGAGAGAGAGATAAACTTGAAGATTCTTAACACAGTTATCAATATTATGATCACCAAATCTTGAAGGGCCTTCAGTTCATATTCAAAATTCTCTCTCTCATTCCATATAAGCACATCTCTCATTTTTCCAGTTTTTCTTTCTTTCATTTTAGGGCTATGTCCAAAAGATTTGTCTCTGTATGCTAATATATCTGTTCCAACTTACAACTTCTTTCCCATTTGCAGTGTTTCATCCACTGGTTCTCTTGTGCCTCTCACTTTCTGTGTGCAGCTAAAGGATCCAGGTTTACTTCTTTTATTTAACAGAATAGTTTAACACTGTCTGTTACACAAACATTACACCACAGGGGAACAGAAGAAAGGGTAAACCAAAAGAGACATGGAGAAGAACAATGGAAAGGATGTTGGGCAATAGAGGGCTCACCTGGGCAAGAGCAGGCAATTGTGGAAAACCCTTGCAGAAGCCCCATGTGCCCTGGGCACTTAAGAGAGAGAGAGAGATTACACAAACAGTATGTTACTGTAATAGTGTTTTTAAAATCTGTTTACTCTTTTAGTCATTAAACTGTAGTATTTAGCAGTTACATTTTTCATAGTTTTTTTTTCATTCCTATAAACAGACTCATGACGATGATGATGAAAAGACTGGGTACAGAACTTGAAAAGTGGAGAGAATTTATTGCTGCCCTGCAAGGTGCCACAAGGCATACCAGACAGAACTTCTTAGTCACTGCCCAAGAACATGGATGGACAGATGGATGGGTAGGTAAGGAAAGAAAGAAGGAAGGAAGGAAGAAAGGAAGGAAGGATGGAAGGAAGGAAGGAATCAAATCAATATAGAATTATTTTTTTAAAATGATCATATAAACATGCAGACAAAAAAAAGTAAGAAACTGATCAAACTGACACCTTGACTCTTCTTCTTCTTCTTCGTTCGCTTCTACCACCAAAAACCGCACTGTGCTCCTACTGAATTCACGCCTGTGGTCCTCGTTAGGTCCCGTGGTCCCCGAAAAGACCACACGAGATCCACGAGAGGACCACAAGGGGTTCAGAGTATCACAGGGCTTTAGCCTGTATTCTTGGTGGGTCTCGGAAGCGGGATTGCGTGACATCGTGGTTTTCATTGCACCAGTTTAGTCTAGGGTTGGACTTTCTCACCGGAAGACCTCGACGTGTTTAGGATATCAGTATATCCCCGCTGGGTGAGAGGCGGTAGCCCACCCAGGCCAGAGTTGGACTTTCTCACCGGAAAACCTCGACGTGTTTTGAGATACACGTGTATCACCGCCGGGTGAGAGGTGGTTGCCTATCTAGACTTCCCTGGTCCAGTGTCTCCGACTTCAGCATTTTGCGGTCATGGCCGCTACCCTTCCTAGTTGTGACCAGGATGGAGCTTTTGTCCAGGAGGACGAATCCTCGCCACTAGTGACTTCTACCCCTGGGTTGAGCCGGTTTAGGCATTATCCCAGTATGGGCGTGTTTGGGACGAGACCAACCTCTAGAGCAGAGGTACTGTGACATGCATAGCCTTCAAGATTCACCCCTGGTATGCGCCGGTTTAGGCAAAATTCATCAGTATGGGTGTATATCAGGCATTACCGACCTCTAGAGCGGAGGTGGCATGACATGTCTAGCCATCAAGTTCCACCCCTGGTGTGTGCCGTTTTAGGCATATTTCACCAGTGTAGGTGTATTTCGGACGTGGCCGGCCTCTAGAGCAGAGGTGCCGTGGTATAGCTCTCGTAGCGATACTACTGGACATACCAGGTTAAACTTCACTTTCCACCACCTTTTCCCATCGGCGCCGCACAGCAACCTTTATTTCTTTTCCGCATTTCTTCCTTGACCGGGAGGAGCTTCACTCCACGCGCGGCATTTGAAGAGTCTCGCCAGCAGTGTCTTAACCTCTGGGACAAGCCGGTTCATGCATTTCACCCGATATGACTGCACTCAGGACGTGGCCGACCTCCAGATCAGAGGAGCCGTGATTTGATGTTTGTTTCGCTTTATCCTTTCTACCACCTTTTCCGCAGTGATGCTGCGCGGCAACCTCATTTGCAAATTTCTTCATTGGCCGGGAGGAGCGCTCCACGCACGGCAGCTGAAAATCTCGCCAACAGCGGCAGATGAGCTATCAAACGTGCCACTCATCTACCCTAAATAACTGGTTTTCAGGCGCCAGATATTCGCCCTCGCCCCTTCTCCTGTCAGTTTAAACAGTTTTGCCACGGGAAGGCCAGGAGCTGGACTTGACTGCCAGAGGCTGTTTGAGGCGCGTTTGCAGTCCTTAGAACCTGACACCTTGACAAGTAAGTTTCTCTTCAGCCTATCCATTGTTTTCTTCCACCTTTATATGACTGTGGTGCAGAGTGTGTTTTCTTCCTGAACCATATTTCAGTTGTGGCTATTATTTCTTGCAATTTATGTATTTAGGTAAGCCTTAGTTCAGCTATATTCAGATAACCCATAGTTCATTGATTCAACCAAAAAAGGCCCCAGGGTCCATCTAGCCTCTAAAAATGGGCAGCAGATAAATCTGAGAAGATAAATGTGGCCAGGTATAATACTGACCACATCACACTTTCATCTTTTAATGCCACATCCCCTATATGCCTAATGGCATGAAAATGGAGATTTTTACCATTTATCTATAGTTCAGCAAGATCTGTGTTATGTTTTTAACTTTTTTCTAATCAATAAAAAAGATAAGAAAACCAAAAAAAAAAATATGTACTTCATAAAATATTATGGATTATAATATTATTATATGCAGGAAAACTTGCAGTAATGAATCTTGTTGATTTTTTTAAATTTACAAATTATATACCACTCTCATGTATATTTTGATGTTCATTTGTCTGAGTGTTCATTACTGTGGTATTCTTTTGTCTCAGTATTCATTAATGTGGAGTTTCATTTGAGTGTTCATTAGTGTGGGTATTCATTTGTTTAGACAAGCACTTAGATATTTATTTCTGAGAGTTCATTTATCTGGAAATCTTTCACTGTGGGTGTCTGTCTGTGAGTTCACTTGTCAGAGTGCTCATGTTGTCTGCATCCTGTGTAGTGTGAGCAAATCCTTGTGCTAGACTTTTGAATGATGAATAGAATGTTTTGTGTACAGATAATACAGATAAAACACATTTGTCCTTCTTTATGGAAACATTAGTCAAGTTACCATAAAACCTGAAGATCATTGGCCAACCGTTGTCAAATGGGATCTGACACAGTAACCCGGATATGAGGAAGGTAAAAATACCCCCAAGGCTCACACCTGTTAGAAAGACAATAAATTCGAGTTCTTTAGTACAACATGTGGATCTGTTATTATTACTGAAAAAGAACTTAAAATATAGAAAGTCTCTTACTTCTTTTTTATATATTTTAAACATTTTCTTGTGTGAACTCAAAAAAGTTTCACTTGTAAAGAGAAACTTAGAAATGAACGAATGAATCTGTAATTGTTCCCTTTTGTCTTATGCTATTTTTACATTGTGTATCAATGAACTGACTGGCAATGTAAGTATGCAGTTACAATACGTCAATGAATGGTTATAAAGTGTTAATGATATGGCAGAAGACTCCTGGAGGACCCCAGACAGCCCACAGAGACTGAACTACAAGGTCAATCAAAGCCATAAATAATCAAACACCCATTTTAACAATAGTGTCTCACTATTCGCAATGGAAGACGCAATGGAAAGTGACAAACAACAACATAAAGGAATATGAATCTTTAACAAAAGAAATACGAAGAAACATAAGAAAAGACAAAAAAACAATACATCCAAGACTGTTGTGAAAGAATAGAAGGACATCAGAAGTGTGGAATAGATAGTGAAATGTTTAAAGAAATAAAGACATTGATGAGAAATGTCACACCTAAGCTAAATATAATTTGTGGCAAGATAGAGGAAATCCAGAAAGATGTAAGGAATATTGCAGAGGAATGTATAAAACAACTGACTGTGAAAGCAGAAATCAATAGTGTGAATTATTATTGGAGGAGAAAGAACCCGAACTGACAATAGAAGAAGTTTTATGGGCAATAAATAATCTGAAAAATGGTAAATCACCAGGATGGGATGAGATAACAGCTGAACTTATTAAAGCAGGAGGAAATGAATGTGCAACAATCTATCATGCACTATGTAAAAAGATATGGCATTCAGGTATCTGGCCAAAAGAATGGAAAAGAACTGTATTTATACCACTGGCAGAAAAGGGCAACCTGAAATTATGCACAAACTACAAAACTGTTGCCCTGATTAGTCATGCCAGTAAAATTCTGTTAAAAATCATCAGTCAATATGGTCGAAGCTGGTTTTAGGCAAGAAAGAAGATCAAAAGATCATATACTCAATATAAAATTAATAATAGAGAAATGCAGAGAATTTTATGTGAATCTACGGAGTGATCGATAAGTTCTTGGCATAAGGTACAAATACTTGAAACACACTGTTGATATTAGGTGCATTTGTAGATGAGGTTAATATAAGACTAAACACCAAGTTTCAAGAAATTAACTGCAACCAATTTTTTTTACAGGCTACTGAAGTGGTAAGGGGTAGCAGAAATTGAGAAAATAGATAAAATTTCTCATCGAGAAGTCATTCGCTACCTCTGCATCAAGGGCTTATCATCGAAGGAGATCCATGAGGATCTCTAGGGGAGAGTGCCCCTTCTTATAGCACAGTGAAGAAATGGGCAGCTCAATTCAAACATGGAAAGGAGAGTCTGGAAGATGATCCCTGTCCAGGAAGACCAAGAATGGTAACCACCGACGAAACCACCAACATAATCCATGACATGATAATGGAGGATTGACAACTAACTGAGTGGTACATTGCTACTGAGCTGGGCATCTCCAAAGAACGTGTTCATGCCATTATTCACAATGATCTTCAAATGACAAAGGTCTGTGCTCCATGGGTCCCGAAACTTATTGGAGCTGATCACAAATGACAGTATCTCATCATGTCAAGAGACAATCTTGGCCATTTTTCTGCACATCCTGAAAAGTTTCTTCAGCAATTTGTGACAATGGATGAGATCTGGGTTCATCATTTTCAACCAGAAACCAAAGAACAGTCAAAGCTGTGGAAACATCATGAATCCCCACCTCCAAATAAAGCAAGGGTGGTTCTGTCTGCAGGCAAAATGATGGCTTCCATCTTTTGGGATTCAGAAGGTGTGCTACTGGAAGACTATCTTCAAAAGGGCAGAATTTTCACCAGGGCCTATTACGCTAATCTTGTGAAGCAACTGTGGGTCAAACTGAAGGAAAAGCATAGAGGGAAATTGATGAGAGGAGTCATCTTTCATCAAGACAATGCTCCAGTACACAAGTTGGTGATGGCAATGGCTGCCATTCATGAATTCAGCTTCCAGCTTCTTGAACATCCTCCTTATTCCCTAGATTTGGCCCCTTCGGACTATTACCTGTTTACCACACTCAAAAAAGAGCTCAGTGGTGTCACATTTGCTTCAGATGATCTTTTTCTTCTTCTTCTTCTTCTTCGTTCGCTTCTACCACCAAGACCGCCCTGTGATCCTACTGAATTTACTCCTGTGGTCCTCGTTAAGTCCCGTGGTCCCCCGTGTGGTCCCCGAAAGATCACACGAGATCCCTGAGAGGATCACAAGAGGTTCAGAGTATCTCAGGGCTTGAGCCTGTATTCTTGTTGGGTCTCAGAAGCAGGATTGCGTGACACCATGGTTTTTGTTGCACCAGTTTAGTCTAGAGTTGACTTTCTCACCGGAAGACCTCGACGTGTTTTGGATATCAGTATATCCCCGCTGGGTGAGAGGTGGTAGCCCACCCAGGCCAGAGTTGGACTTTCTCACCGAAAAACCTCGACGTGTTTTGAGATACACGTGTATCACCGCCGGGTGAGAGGTGGTAGCCCATCCAGTCCAGTGTTGGACTTTCTCACCGGAAAACCTCAGCGTGATTAGGATACACATACATCCCTGCCGGGTGAGAGGTGGTTGCCTATCTAGACTGCCCTGGTCCAGCGTCTCTGACTTCAGCATTTTGTGGTTGTGGCCGCTACCCTTCCTAGTTGTGACCAGGATGGAGCTTTTGTCCAGGAGGACGAATCCTCGCCACTAGTGACTTCCACCCCTGGGTTGAGCCGGTTTAGGCATATTATCCCGGTATGGGCATGTTTGGGACATGACCGACCTCTAGAGCGGAGGTTTCGTGACATGCCTGGCCATCAAGTTTCACCCCTGGTGTGAGCCGGTTTAGGCAAATTTCACCAGTGTAGGTGTATTTCGGATGTAGCCAGCCTCTAGAGCAGAGGCGCCGTGGTATGTGTAGCTCTCGCAGCGATACTACTGGACATACCGATTAAATTTCACTTTATCCTTTCCTTCACCTTTTCACATCGGCGCCGCACAGCAACCCTTATTTCTTTTTTCCGCATTTTCTTCCTTGACCGGGAGGAGCTTCACTCCACGCGTGGCATTCGAAGAGTCTCGCCAGCAGTGTGCTTCAGATGATGACATCATTCATGCTGTAGACCACATTCTACTGGTACAAGATGCTGACTTTTACAAAGAAGGGATCCGTATGCTCCAGGATTACTGTACTAAGTGCATAAACTTGCAAGGGGTCTATGTTGAGAAATAACCCCAAAAAGTTGTCAACAAATAATCCGTTGTACCTTATGCCAAGAACTTATCAATCACCCCTCGTACATTATCTTTTATAGACTATTCAAAGGCATTTGATTGTGTACAACACCAGAAAATTTGGGAAATAATGGAAAAAAATGGAATTTCCAACACATTTGATACACTTAATATTCCTACTGTATCTAGGCAGCAATTTACTCTTATAAATGGTGAAACAATAACTTGGTTTGACAATAAAACAAGGGTTCTGCCAGGGGTGCATATTGTCACCTTTCTTATTTAACTTGTATACTAAAAATATAAAGAGGAATGTTACAGAAGATGTAGACAAAGAATATTACGATGCCTTAACAATTGGAGGTTATGAAATACCAGAGATTAGATATGCTGATGACACAGTATTACTGTCCACAACACAAAAAGGAATGGAAAAACTAATTATGTTTGTCCGTAAGAAAAGTGAAGAGCAAAACCTCTATCTTAATGCGAAGAAAATTAAATTGATGACAACTGACAAAACAAATAAGGCAGCTGAAATATGTATCAATGAGGAAAAATTGGAAGAAGTGGAGAGTTTTGAATATCTCTCAGAGATATCTTCTACTTTCTGAAGAGCGATAGATGTCCTCCTTTTAATTTCACTTATTGTATCTCCATTATTAGTTAGAAGTGATCCAAGATATTCAAAACTCTCCACTTCTTCCAGTTTTTACTCATTGATACATATTTCAGTTCTGTAGTCTGTGCATAATTTCAGGTTACCCTTTTTTTTAGCAGTGGTATGAATACAGTTCTTTTCCATTCTTTTGGCTAAATACCTGAATGCCATATCTTTTTACATAGTGCATGATAGATTGTTTCACATTCATTTCCTCCTGCTTTAATAAGTTCAGCTGTTATCTTATCACATCCTGGTGATTACCATTTTTCAGATTATTTATTGCCCATAAAACTTCCTCTATTGATGGTTCGGGTTCTTTCTCCTCCAATAATAATTCAAACTATTGATTTCTGCTTTCACAGTCAGTTGTTTCATACATTCCTCTGCAATATTGCTTCCATCTTTCTAGAATTTCCTCTGTCTCTGTCAAGGTATTCCCCATCTCATCACAAATTACATTTAGGTTAGGTGTGACATTTCTCGTCAATGTCTTTACTTCTTTAAACATTTCACTATCTCTTCCACACTCCTGATGTCCTTCTATTCTTTCACAACAATCTTGTATGTATTATTTTTTGTCTTTTCTTATGTTTCTTCGTACTTCTTTTGTTAAAGATTTATATTCCTCTTTGTTGTTGTTTGTCACTTTCCATTGCATTTACATTTCTCTACATTGTTTTTTAAGTTCTAATGTGCCTGTTGTAATCCATCCATTCTTTTGTGTTTTCTTTACTGGAACCATGTCTTTAGCTGTTGTTATTATTAAGATATCTCTGGCTTGCATAGCCAATTCATCTGGTGTCATCTCCTCCTGTACAGCCATGAGGATTTCAAAATGGTTCTTCACTTTTATTAGTAGTCGCGAAGAAAATGTACGTAATAAGACACAGTGAGTTGAGTAGGCAAGAGAGAATAAGAAGGGAGCCGGCTTAAGATTGAAACAAGACAGTATCAGATTAAAAACAATACATCTATTTTTATGTGAATTTCTAATAAATAAATCTCAAGTATTCAACCATCTCCTATACACGCCTTATACATTCTGTGCTGCTGTTAATGGTATAGGAGAGAGGTCATTTAGTGAACACTAACATAATCTTGACAAAGGTAGAAATGAAATGAGAAAAAAAGAGTGAATGTAGAAATAATTTACTGCTAAAGAAAATCTGGATAACAAGTATGATGAAATTTATAATAAATTAAATAATAAATTGTTAAATTTCACTCAGGAGTCTGTTCTTTCAACCAAATGGTCAAACAAATGACACATGATTAGTTTACCTCCATACTCTACAGCTGTTAGGAAGGCAACTTCTGATCGAGGACCCCAAACAGCCCACAGAGACTGTACTGCAGGGTCAATCATGCCCTGAACAAATAAACAAACATTCATTTTAACAATTAGCATCTCAACACTCAAATGTCATGTGCAAAACATATGCAAGATGTGACTTCTAGGGTACTTTTCCTTCTTGTCTTCCCCACACTCCATCAGTTTCCTTAGATTTTAACTCACTCTTCTCATCTCTCTTGGTGCTGTGGTGAAATCTGATATTTACCCCCTGATATTTATCCCATGATACTTGTGCCTGACACTGCATGTTTATGTATCTTTGCCTTCAGATTGTTTCCTATTTCATGCTCAAAGATTCTGTATATTTAGTGTCTGTTTATTCCATCATGTGTGTTCAGTTTGAATTATTTCACCAAGTATGTGTAGTTTCAGTTACATTCAATGATGAAAGATTATTTTCTTTGTGTTCAAAGATTACTTAGTGATTGTACTTTAATTTCCATCTTTTAAATCTGTCTGGCAGACACTTCACTGTTTTTAACTAAAGTAGAAACTGCTTTCATGTTGTTACTAGATATGTAGTTTTTATGAAAGTAGTCTTTCTTTAAGTACTTGTAGTTATTTTAGTTATAAACAGTTTGATATCAATAGTTAAAAGTTATTTTACGTAGCTCCCTGATCAGATGAAACATTGTTTCTATGACTCCCTTTCTTCAGATTGAACTTTCATGTTTCAGTAACAAATATCTTGACATCTACCTTGTGTCTGTCTCTTCACTATTAGAGATATCACAGATAGAAAGACACAGTAGGCTCTGGTAATGAACCTAGCATACTTGCATTGGTTGTGCCAGCAATGACTCGGAGGGCTACCAACAGATATCTGTGTAATCTGGTCAGTTCTGGGGTCAGTAAGTTGACTAGCGCGCCGATCCCAACGCACGATGCTATTAGATGTTTGGCCCCAACAAACCTTTCAAGGTAGCAGGACAACAGGGGTGTCAGCAGATACCCATAGTAGTAGGAAGACAGGACGATGCCTTCAAAAGTAGCTTCCCATAGAAACTCGCACTGTTCTTGGACTGCATATGAAAAAACGATGAAGGTAAATATGTCAGTCACACACACACACGCACATACACCAAACTCTCTCTCTCTCTCTCTCGCACACACACTCACACACACACACACACACACACACAAATGGTAGCCAGGCGACATCTAAACAATAACAACATAATTGCAAGAAACACAAAGTGTTCATGATAGTACAAGCTGTAGTCTTGACACTTAATGCTATGTCATGGAATAAATTTTTTAAAAAAACTAACTGTTACTATTTTCAACTACAGGATAAGAGCTGATATGTGAAAATAATATGATATATCATTAATTCATTAGCATATCCCTTGCTGAGCTTTCCTTCTTTAAGAGCTTCCTTGTAGGCCTCTCTGTTGCAAGCAAGATGCCCTAAAAATCATCAGAAATGTCTCGCTGACGTCATCGCCTTGGTCTGTCTGTTGTTTTTTTTTTAATTTACGTACCCTTCCAAAACTGTCATCTTCAAACTCTCATGACGTTTAATATGTCCGAACGTTTTCTCTGTTTAATCTTCTTTACTAACCAACCTTCTTCAAGATTAAATTCTTGTAGATGGACAGGCATTTGTGGAAAACCCTTGCGGAAGCCCCATGTGCCCTGGGCACTTAAGGTTCAGAGAGAAAGAGAGAGAGAGAGAGAGATGGATATATTTGTTCTTTTTTGTATCCATGATATCTGAAGGACTCTTCTGTAGCATTTACATTCAAAGGCACTCGCGTGTTTCACATCTGTTTTGTTTAGTGTACAGGTCTCACGGGCATATATTGCGATGGGAAAGATGCATGCCCTTAAAAACCTAATTTTTTAATAAGATATGTGGATATTACAAATTACGAGTATTATTAACACAAGACTTGTTGATTTTTGAGTGAGTTGAAAAGTTGTAAGTGAGTGTGTATGTGTGTGCGTATGTGTGTGAATGTGTTATTTTTGTTTAACGTCTTGTGTTGTGGAAATGTACAAACGTCAACGTCATGAGAAAAATGTGATGAGTCGATCTGCTGTTGTTGACGCCACGGACAGAAGCGATTTATGCTACAGGTGCTTTCGTTGTCATCCGAATGTTTGTGAACTTTTGCAGCAGACGCAAAAATGTCGTGTTCTTAGTACCAAAAGAGCATAATTTCACTGTACCACTGATTCCAAAACATTTTAGGTCTGCCGCCCCCTTACCTCCAAAGCCACATCCCTGTCGCCCCCACCCCCTCCCCCGCCAAGAACTTTTCCCCATAGTTGATATTTCCTCCTGTCCTCTTTTCCTTCACCTCTCCCTTGGATCCTAATGTCACCGGGGGTGGGGTGGAGTGTGCTATTTATGGCTTTGGGAACCATTGCGCCCTTTCATCTCGGTGAACACGTTTTACCACATTCTTTTGTTTACTGTTTTCCTCTGTCACATTTCTGATAATGATTCTATTCTTTTGTTTACTGTTTTTCTCTGTTACATTTCTAATAATGATTCTATTCTTTTGTTTACTGTTTTCCTCTGTTACATTTCTAATAATGATTCTATTCTTTTGTTTACTGTTCTCCTCTGTTACATTTCTAATAATGACTCTATTCTTTTGTTTACTGTTTTCCTCTGTTACATTTCTAATAATGATTCTATTCATTTGTTTACTGTTTTCCTCTTCTACATTTCTAATAATGATTCTATTCTTTTTTTTTTTTTTAGCTTGATTTTGTTGCAAAAGATTCGTATGTGGTGTGTTTAAGATTGCTGTAATTTCCTCCCTTCACCTCCTACTTGGGCGACTCATCCATATCTTTTAACTTTTTGTTTTTGTACACAGGTTAATTTCGTGTTATTTAATTCATTTTAGTGGTGGCAATTATATTCGATCTTTTTAGACAATTATAAAAATAATTATCTTACTATACAGTTTGAAAATCAGCTTGGGTATTTTGTGTTTTATTTGTCGGCCTGGATATCGATCTGGTATAAGCGCCAATGACGCTAGAAAACTAAATTCAACATTGGACAGAGAAGCGAAAATTCACAAAAGCTGCAACGATTCAGTAACATTTTTAGAAATTCGGATGAGGTGAATTTTACACACTCACAAAACAGAATCGATGAAAATAGCTTCCTTCGACATTCGATTTTTAAAAAAAAATGGTCACAGATAGCATTACATTCAAATCTTGAAAAGTTTGTGATTAACTTTTAATGCACAGTTTTAAGTAAATAAGTAAACAATTCACACACAAATACATATTCTCATTTTATCTCCCGCCTTTTTTGCCAGGTTACATGAAATAAAGAAAACAATACAGTTTAAAAATTGCATGATCAAGTAACAAAGAAGGGAAGATGGTGAAATAAACTAACCAGGTAGAGGATGAAGGAAGAGAGCGTTAGGGGTGATCTTAACAAAAGAGAAGAAAGCGTTAGGGGTGATCTGTTAAAAATAGAGCGTTAAGGGTGTTCTTAACTAAAGAGAAAAGAGCATTAGGTGATCTTAACTAAAGAGAGTGTTATGAGTGATCTTAACTAAAGAGAGCGTTAGGGGTGATCTTAACAAAAGAGAAGAAAGCGTTAGGGGTGATCTGTTAAAAATAGAGCGTTAAGGGTGTTCTTAACTAAAGAGAAAAGAGCATTAGGTGATCTTAACTAAAGAGAGTGTTATGAGTGATCTTAACTAAAGAGAGCGTTAGGGGTGATTTTAACTAAAGAAAAGAGAGTGTTAGGGGTGACCTTTTAACTAATAAGTGTGTTAGGGGTGATCTTAGCTAAAGAGAAGAGAGCATTAGGGGTAATCTTAACTAAAGAGAGCGTTAGGGTGATCTTAACTAAAGAGAGCGTTAGGGGTGATCTTAACTAAAGAGAAGAGCATTAGGAGTGATCTTAGCTAAAGAGAGAGTTAGAGGTGATCCTTTAACTAAAGAGAGCGTTAGGAGTGATCTTTTAACTAAAGAGAGCGTTAGGAGTGATCTTTTAACTAAAGAGAGCATTAGGAGTGATCTTTTAACTAAAGAGAGCGTTGGGGGTGATCTTAAATAAAAAGAGCGTTAGGGGTGATCTTAACTAAAGAGACCGTTAGGGGTGATCTTAACTAAAGAGAAGAGAGCGTTAGGGGTGACCTTTTAACTAATAAGTGCGTTAGGGGTGATCTTAACTAAAGAGAGCGTTAGGAGTGACCTTTTAACTAATAAGTGTGTTAGGGGTGATCTTAACTAAAGAGAAGAGAGCGTTAGGGTGATCTTAACTAAAGAGAGCGTTAATGGTGATCTTTTAACTAAAGAGAGCGTTAGGGGTGATCTTAACTAAAGAAAGAGAGCGTTAGGGGTGATCTTTAACTAAAGAGAGCGTTAGGGGTGATCTTTTAACTAAAGAGAAGAGAGCGTTAGGGGTGACCTTTTAACTAATAAATGCGTTAGGGGTGATCTTAACTAAAGAAGAGAGAGCGTTAGGGGTGATCTTAACTAAAGAGGGCATTAGGGGTGACCTTTTAACTAAAGAGAGCGTTAGGGGTGATCTTGAATAAAGAGAGCGTTAGGAGTGATCTTAACTAAAGAGAGTGTTAGGGGTGATCTTTTAACTAAAGAGAGCGTTAGGGGTGATCTTGAATAAAGAGAGCGTTATGGGTGATCTTAACTAAAGAGAGCGTTAGGAGTGATCTTTTAACTAAAGAGAGCGTTAGGGGTGATCTTAACTAAAGAGAAGAGAACGTTAGGGGTAATCTTAACTAAAGAGAAGAGAACGTTAGGGGTGATCTTAACTAAAGAGAAGAGAACGTTAGGGGTGATCTTAACTAAAGAGAGTGTTAGGGGTGATCTTTTAACTAAAGAGAGTGTTAGGGGTGATCTTAAATAAAGAGAGCGTTAGGGGTGATCTTAACTAAAGAGAAGAGAACGTTAGGGGTGATCTTAACTAAAGAGAGAGCATTAGGAGTGATCTTAGCTAAAGAGAGAGTTAGAGGTGATCCTTTAACTAAAGAGAGCGTTAGGAGTGATCTTTTAACTAAAGAGAGCGTTAGGAGTGATCTTTTAACTAAAGAGAGCATTAGGAGTGATCTTTTAACTAAAGAGAGCGTTGGGGGTGATCTTAAATAAAAAGAGCGTTAGGGGTGATCTTAACTAAAGAGACCGTTAGGGGTGATCTTAACTAAAGAGAAGAGAGCGTTAGGGGTGACCTTTTAACTAATAAGTGCGTTAGGGGTGATCTTAACTAAAGAGAGCGTTAGGAGTGACCTTTTAACTAATAAGTGTGTTAGGGGTGATCTTAACTAAAGAGAAGAGAGCGTTAGGGTGATCTTAACTAAAGAGAGCGTTAATGGTGATCTTTTAACTAAAGAGAGCGTTAGGGGTGATCTTAACTAAAGAAAGAGAGCGTTAGGGGTGATCTTTAACTAAAGAGAGCGTTAGGGGTGATCTTTTAACTAAAGAGAAGAGAGCGTTAGGGGTGACCTTTTAACTAATAAATGCGTTAGGGGTGATCTTAACTAAAGAAGAGAGAGCGTTAGGGGTGATCTTAACTAAAGAGGGCATTAGGGGTGACCTTTTAACTAAAGAGAGCGTTAGGGGTGATCTTGAATAAAGAGAGCGTTAGGAGTGATCTTAACTAAAGAGAGTGTTAGGGGTGATCTTTTAACTAAAGAGAGCGTTAGGGGTGATCTTGAATAAAGAGAGCGTTATGGGTGATCTTAACTAAAGAGAGCGTTAGGAGTGATCTTTTAACTAAAGAGAGCGTTAGGGGTGATCTTAACTAAAGAGAAGAGAACGTTAGGGGTAATCTTAACTAAAGAGAAGAGAACGTTAGGGGTGATCTTAACTAAAGAGAAGAGAACGTTAGGGGTGATCTTAACTAAAGAGAGTGTTAGGGGTGATCTTTTAACTAAAGAGAGTGTTAGGGGTGATCTTAAATAAAGAGAGCGTTAGGGGTGATCTTAACTAAAGAGAAGAGAACGTTAGGGGTGATCTTAACTAAAGAGAAGAGAACGTTAGGGGTGATCTTAACTAAAGAGAGTGTTAGGGGTGATCTTTTAACTAAAGAGAGTGTTAGGGGTGATCTTAAATAAAGAGAGCGTTAGGGCTGATCTTTAATAAAGAGAGCGTTAGGGGCGATCTTAACTAAATGAATGAAAAAGTTTTTGAGAGTGTTATGGGTGTGCCTGGGAAACAAGGGGGCGTCAGCCCGGAAAAGATTGAGAATAACAATTGTAAACCAATAATTATGTAAACATAAAAGAAATGTCAAATGACAGAAATGGCGAACAAAAGTGGGTAGTAACGAGAGTAGCAGAAAGTAAGATGAGCACGTATAAATGAAGAACATATAACCATCAAATATTTCAGCAAATGCCTTCGTCAAGGACACTTTAAAAAACATATCATGTGAATACACGATAAACAGGCGAAAATTAAAACTTAGTTCTTTGGTATCCTCGTAAGAAAGTCGGGCACAAAAAAGTACCAATATGGGTGTAGGTAAGCACATAGTAAGCGACAAAGACATGAGAGAACAATGACAAAGAATACTGGATGGCAACTTTCATGATTTCATGCCCCAGATGGAAAAAAAACGGATAACTATGACCTAAACAAAGTCACCCAAATACTAAAGGAGTGAAAACAGTAAAGATGTTCTGTGAAGATGAACATGTATTATGATTCCACAGCTAATCTTTGTACTATATGACAGATAAGACTGGCAACTCGGGGAGAGAATAGAGGTTATGGGATTTTATAGTTAATTTTATCATGCTCGGATGACTTTGCACTATTTATACAGACAACAAATGTAAACTTATATGAATAGATATCACTGACAGAGTGAACAATTAAAACACATGAAGGACAACGTTAAGAAAAAAAAGGTAAAGAAAATATGGGCACTAACACCATATCCTTATGTGCCTCTAAGGCATGACAGGATTACCTTTACCTTTTTTTATAACTACTACCCATCGTATAACGAAAGATTAGGGAAAAACATATATATAACAACAGCTCCAATGTCAGATCACTAGAAGCCAGTCGAAACTAAAAATGTTTTAATGTTCATATGATGCTTTTACTCGGATAGATGTTCGAATCCCCAGCTGAGCGGATTTTTTTTTTCTGACCAATATGGCCCTGGGGTTCACCTAGCCTCAGAAAATAGGTACCAGAGAAATCTAGAAAGGTAAAGCCGCCAGATGTGATACTGACTACATTACACTTTCATGTGCCGAAGGTCATGGAAAATACGGGCATAACACTGCATTCCCCAATATGCCGGGAATTTTACCTTTACCTTTTACTTGGATAGATACAAATTGAGCATTTATGAAACAACAAAGCCTGCATACAGTAAACTGATAGTGTGTTTGATTAACTTCGAAAAATAGTGCTTTGTCTACTACTTCTCGATACCAGTCATACACACCCTGTTCCAACACATCCCAATGTTGCTAGAGAACATGGAAACAAAAATGGCTCGCGAGATTCACAAGGTCGATGCTCAAGAGATCCTTCAAAAGCTGAAGGGATCGAAAGTAATAAATCTTGTAATTACCTGGATAAGATCAATGATGAAATATGGACGAAATGATAGAAGCACAATGATTTGGCATAATGGACGAAAAAAAATATATTTATGTTGTCTTAGCACTGCACTCCTTATTCTTTCTTAAATCTTTCTTCCATATGAAGCATTAAAAAGAAATAAGAAAGAAATATATGTCTGGTTTGTGTGTGTTGGGGGGGGGGGGGGGGGGGGCTGAGGAAGTTTCTGGGGGAGGAAGGGGAAGATAACAACGAATTTTTTCTTCTTCTTCTGTTATTTTTTTAAAATCTAGATCTAGATAAGTTTGGTTCTGCCTAGAAAATAATTAAAATAGTCATCTAGTTCTTAGCCATACATCTAGATAATTTTAAATTAAATCTAGATAACTTTAGATACGTTTTAAAAAGTACATTTTAAAAAAAAAATCTTTCATAGTCAACCCTTTCTCAGTATACAAAATCTATGTTTCAATGTTTTGCAAACTGGCAACATTTATAATAGAGAAAGTTAGCTGTCTTACACAAGACAACAAGTAAAAACAGGTAAAAACTAATTAGATAAGTAAATAGAGTCGCCTGGGAACTGCTTACCTCTAGAATGACAGTCAAAATAGCTCACTGGGAGATGTTATTATATAACTAAGGGAGAGGAAGGACCACAAATTAAGGATCAGAAAAAAGGGTCAAGGGAGGAATGTCATCTCTGCAAGTGAGGGCAGGTTAGTTTTGATGTATAATTAAATCACTTTAAATCAATTTAATTGAGACCATTCTATTATATGCACACCAGTTTTAATCTTAACTGTCCTTTATCTGGTTAGTATTTGGAAAATGAATCAGTGAAGTAGGGCCACAAAATTATTCTTGTTCGGATGACCCAACATTCTGGAAACTTTGCTCAACAATTCCAATGCTCTCAGCACAAAACGTGTTTAAGAGTGTGAATATATTTACTGGAATTATTTTCTTCCTTGCATCTCTGAAAATGTCAAAATTCAGAGAAATACTATATAGGAAAGAATGGTCAAAAGATGAACTGTTTGAGAAAGGGATTATGATGGCTGATGGAGATGATACCACAGCTCAACGTAAATTTGGAAGTGTGACATTAAAGCAAAATACCAAGGTTTGAAAATGCGTGAGAAATGTAAGAAACATGCACGTGGAATGCCCTTTAAGACTCAAGCTCCTATGACTTTTATAGGTGCTTAAAATGAACCTCTAGTCTTAAGTGATCAGTTTCCTGTCTATCAGCTGCACTGTGCTACTGTAAACTGTGACCATCGTGTCAGGCTTGCAAGGCCAACATTGGTGACAGTAAAACTGCAACAAAATGAAGCTGGAAACTTCTTCATGCTATTTTAATGGTCAAATACAGCTTATCAAGACATAGGAAGCACTTATCAACTTCCTCCTGAAGTTTAAAAAGCTATAGAAACAACTTAACAATAACAGCATATCAAAAAATCCTGCAAGAGATGAGGCTTCTATATCATCTTGCCAAGAGAGTTTTTCAGATGCTGAAGCTGGTGATAACAATGATGATCTTCATTTTTTGTGAGTGTCAGGGTTAACTGACATTTTAGTATTATTTTCAATAACATTTCCTATATTAATTTTCACTTATACATTGTTTTAAAAGACAAAATATTTCCTAGACATTTTTAGGATAAATGCTTCAGAAAATCTAGATGATAAGATTCTAAAGCAATTCTAGATAGTTTTGTGAAAATAAAGTTGGCGACACGGACATGTTGCTTTAAAAAATAAGCCTCTTAACTGTTTTTCCTCTCTGTCTTCATTTCCTCTGTTGTTCTCATAGCATGCATTTCCTGCATCACACCACCTTATAGGTTACTAATATTCCTCTCTCCAATAGATATATATTTCTGCATGTCATGACGTATGTCTCATCACACTCTCGTGATACAGTGATAAAATATGGGATGATTAAAAACAGCCTCGCCCAATTTCCTGTCTGACATCATGGGAACGCCCCATTTGACTTGCATGATTAACTGTTATATGAAAGTCACGTATCGAACTAATTTCAGTACTAGTATTAATTTATCCTAACAGACTAAACGATAACTGACAAAACATAACAAGCAAAGCAAAACTAATTAGAAAAAAAAAACTTCAATAGAAAGCACAGAAATAATCGATTATTTAAAATAAACAACGATATCCACTACACTGGAGACTTTACGAGAAAACTTACCTTTGCTGGGTATTGCATATGAGTCACTGGTATTAGTGTAGATATTCGTATCTGCAGAAATAGTGCCATTGTCATTGAGATTGTAGTCCTTTATACCTGTATCATTTTGAACACTACTGCTGTTAGAAATGTTCTGCTTGTTTTCCAGTGCCATATCCGACATTGTCTTCACATGCGGTCTTTCGGTCATGCAGACCAAAGCCATTCCAATATTCTGTCTCAGAGAAGTTTGGCATATTCTCAAGAGACATAGCATGAAGGCAAGAATCCATCGACATGAAGCGAATTTATTCAGAAATCCAGTGTTTGGTTTGTAGCTGTAATCCGCAACAGCCATCTTTTTGTCATCCAGATTTAACAGGTTTTCATACACAATCAATATAACACTTTGTTGCTACGATGTCTGTTGTGGCAAAACAGAATTATTTTCTGGACATACTTGAACAGTAAACAGGACAGCATGGACGATGAAGAATATGACTCTCCAACAGCGGGAGAAAACAATCATACAGGCTTCAGAATATCGAAAATACACTTCCCTCTCTTTAAGGCGAATTGTTATATCCTTCATGCATCCATTATTTTAAGACTGTTTTTTTTTTTTTTGCACAAATTTACACTCAGATGTTCTGTCACTTATTAAATACCTCACTCTAATATTGGAAATATCCCAAAAGACATCGTTCTGAGCTTCGTTTGAAAAGCCGTCAGCTTCTTATAAATTATTCTTCTTTGAAATAGTGCACTTAACGATAAAACCATAATAAAGGAAACAAAATAAACGCCGTTTCCTGGAAAATTGAAATTAATAGCCACCACAGCCGCCCTATCACTGTGCCGTATGTGCACATAAGTTTGTGAATGAAAGAGACAAGGTCACCAACAATGCAAGGCGGAAAAGGTCTACGAAAATGAAGTATGTTCGCTGAAATTTAATGATTAAAAAAAAATCTCAGACAAACAAAAACATGTATTGCTTTTGGTGGACTATTTATTCATGAAAAATTCCGCAGTTTTAAAGGGGCGGGAGTCCTTCCTCTGCGTAAAGGAGGGCCCTAGTGGATAAAAACAGAAAAGGGTAAGCGGAAAAAAGGGGAGGGGGCACACATACCTATTGGAGGCCCTCCATGCATGTATGCATGTTTGTTTGCACGGATGGCATGTTTTTGTATATGAAACACAAGGATGTATTCTTTGTACACATGTTTACATGTATAAACGTAGGTATGAACGTGCATTTGTTTGCCTATAATTGCATATATATAAATTACTAGTTGTTAAAATTATATACTAATGGACAAAAGTCACGGGCTGATTTTTTCAATTTTTACAAAAACAAAATCAACTGACTAACAAACAACCCATTAGTACAAAAGAAAAACAGCATTTAAAACTGAACAAATTCAATCCTTTCATTTGCAAATCGGAATGGGAATACACATACAGCAAGCTGGCGAAATCACTCACCTTTCGTCCAAAAATTCACAAGAGTGGTCTTCAAACAACAAACATGTCAGTATCGCGTGAGGCCACAGTTCGCTGCCAGACATTCGACGCACCGTTGCTCATCGAGTTAACCAGGGTTGTTAGGACATTCTGTGGAATGATCTGCTACTCTAGTGAAGGAAAAGGGTCAGCAACAGGTGGAGGATGATTTGTCGAAACCCGCCTGCCTAGGACATCCCAAATGTGCTCGGTGGGTGACAGATCGGGTGGCCGAGCTGGCCAGTCGATTCTAATAATGCTTTGCTGTTGAAGAAAACCTTTTACAACACAACCCTGATGTGGTCTTGCGTTACCGTCTTGTAGGATTGCCCCTGCACCCATGGCTTGAAAGGTAGGCTGGACAATGGGTTGCAGAATTTCATTCAGGTATCGCTGGGCGGTTAGGGTGCCATAAATGACATGGAGGGGAGTCCTGCCGTGCCTGCTGATGCCACCCCAGACCATGATTGACCCTCCCCCCTCCGTAATGATCCACCTCTTGGATAGTGGCGTCATGGAACCATTCCCCTGGCCTTCTCCAAACACAGATTCTGTCATAACTGAAGGACATGAAGCGCGATTCGTCCGTGAAAAGAATTTCACCCTACTGGCACCTCGTCCAACGGATGTGCTGCCGGCATCAGGCAACTCTATCTCCACGGTGAGCTGGAGTAATAGGTATTCTTATTGCTGGTCGTCGTGAAGCCAGTCCAGATTTTCTCATACGCCTGCGAATTGTTTTACCGCTAACATTGACGTCTGATCTATTCATTAGTTAGGTTTCTGAGAGTGGAAGACATTACTGTCCGGTTGCGAAGTGTTAACAGCTGCATGTACCTGTCATCTTGTCTGCTCCTGCAACGAGGTCGGCCTGAACGATGCCTGTCTTCTACTCCTCTGGTTGCGCGAAATCGCTCCAAATGCATTTGGATGCTAGAATGGGGCATCCCAGATCGCCGTGCAACTTCACGGCCAGATAAACCGCTTTCAACCGAGGCTATGACCAGATGACGCTCAAAGGTGCTAAAACGCCTTCGCGGTGGCATGGTGTTTTTCAAATGACAAAAATACCCCTAAACCGCTTTAATAAAAATGATTGGAAGGTAAAAAAATGTTCACTAAGGATGCCTCTTGCACGTGCAGCACAAATCAGCACGACTGAATTACCTGCTGGGTCATGATGACATTTTAAAAAATGCCTTAACATTTTGTCCAGGACGAATGCTACTGCACGTGATTTTTACACTTGTTGTGATGAATAGTTGGTGTTGTTTATGCCCCGGCTGCATAGAGGACTGCCTGAGAATGCAATTTAATCAAGATTCTACAATAAATTTATTTACAGTTTTAGTACGGCAATTAAAATAAATATATGCTTGACATTAATGACCGGCCCTTAACTTTTGTCCAATAGTATATGTCATGACTGCAGTGACGCTCTTTCTGAGATCATCCACTCAAACATTAGCTAAAACAATATTTTATAGTTATCTTGCCATAGAGGTAAGGATAGAAATTTTACAGACATAAGTTACACAATACAAGGCAATAATGATCTTTAAACTGTTAAAAACAAAACACAAATAAATCACGTTCTTGTACCACACAATCACATCAGAGGTTAACACATCAGATAAACAACAACACGCTCCTGCTCGACACGCCAACGATTTGCTGATTCAGAACATGCGCTTTCACTGTATAATATATCTACACATGGTGTAACAGCCGAGAATATGTGTAAAATTATTTACTGGAACACGCGAGGATCCACGGAGCGATCAGCTGCGCGAGGGCTGAATTAAGAGCATTTACCTTGAAGTAGTTTAGTATTACAAAAAACAGAACCATAGTCCTCTGTCACATTCTTTTACAGTTGTGAACAAATGCACTAAAATATATGGAGGTTTACCTATATAGAAGAAGTGAAGACGTGGTTAAAATGGTAGTTATTATCATGCCAGGCGTTAGAATAAAATGTGCAACTAACAGTCACTATATTACGTTTTAATTCCATAATAAACAGGGTAGTGTAAAACCAGTTGCTAGCTTCTGTTTCGTTTGTTATTGTATGTAAATAAACATAATTCATTACGATAAAGAGACGTAAGCTATCATAATTGTACATCTCACAATGCTGTATATACGCTGCTATTTTGCATATTGACGCTTTAAAACATGGAACTGTACGCTTCACTAATTTCTTCTGCGTAGCCATGTAAATCTGAGCTCACGATTACAGCATCAATATATGTTCCTGTAGCAACATGATGCTGTTATATGTATATATACTCACGGAAAAATGTAAGTGTGCAATGTTTTAAAAAGCACCATGAACATGCTCAGGTAATGATTGAAATAAAATTTAGCACACATTATGTCACAAGCTTGGCCTAATTCTTGGCGGTTTCCAGGACGATTGTGTCGTGTTCGCAACCTGTGGTCCAGATCCAGTTCATCCCAAATATGCTCGATACAGGTCCCGTGAAAATGCTGGCCATGGCAAGACAGTAATCTGATGCTATTGAAAGTGGTTCCTGGCCCCACGTGAGACATGTGAACGAGAGTTATCCTGCAGCAGTATCACGCCTTGTCTATTAGCATTCAGAAAAGTCATTACGTGGCGCGTAATGATTTCGTCCCTATATCGTAAACCTGTAAGGTTGCCATTTAGGAAGACTAGGTTTGTTCGGCAACCATTACACTACCTCCTCTCCTCCTATCCACCTCCAGCACACAGTTATTCGCAAAGCGTTCTCCTCTTCGCCTGTAAACTAAAGCACGCCCATCATGGCCTTCCAGACAGAATCTGGACTAAAAAATGAATAGGATCCGTCTCCACGGATGATAGGGCCATGTCACGTGGTGCCTGGCCTAGAACAAGCGGGTTTGTCTGTGGCGAACTGTCATTACTGGTTTATGAGGTAAGAGATTTACCTTTGAATCTGTTCCACATTGTCCTGTCCGACACACGTCTCAATCTGGAATGTTGCTGGCAGTCCATGTTACCTGGAGAAACCTGCTAAGAAAGCGCATGTGGTGGATGTAGTGGTCTTGTGCAAGGGTGGTAACTCGTGGTCTACCGTTTCTATGGCGGTCAGCAACGGAACCATTTTCGTTAAAATGACTTTGAAGGCGTGATAATGTGTTTCTGTGAACATTAAAATGTTGAGATACTGCTGCTACTGTTGATCCAGCAATTAACATCCCAACAGCTATTTCTTGCTGATGTTCATTCAATCTTGGCATGATGAAAAAAGATCTTTATGTTGGAATTCCACTGGTTCTTTCTTCAACAATTATGTGAAGAGATCTCTTAGAACACAATTACACATTTACCCTCATTTTATCCGTGGTCAGTAACCAATCATGGATCACTGCAATTGATTTATCTGGAGCTGTGGTTATCTCCCCATGAATAGAGCCATCAACTTCGCGCAGCGCGGGGAAGTGGACAACACTCAGACAAAACTTCGTGCCAAATTTGATTTCATTTAACTCATAACAACGTGATTTATGCGCTTGACACCACATCATGCTTACTTTTTCCGTGAGTATAGTTTGCACCCAACTAGAAAACCTTGATTTTGCTGATGATATAACTCTTATCAATAATAATGTGTATTCCATGCAAGAAAAAACAGATAGCCTGTCTTCACTGGCTAACAAAATAGGACTTTAAATTAACAAGGACAAAATAAAAATAATGAAAATTCCTCTCAATCAAAATGGAAAAATACACATAGAAGGGACATATATTGAAGAAGTCAGTCAATTTGCATACCTTGGCAGCTACATAGACCAGGATGGTGACACTAGAAAGGAAGTTAGGATCAGAACTGCAAAAGCAGCATCAATCTTCAAGAATCTTGAGAACATAAGGAATTCCAAAGTTATAAGCACAAAAACCAAGTTAAGACTATTCAATTCAAATGTAATATCCACCCTCATTTATGCATGCGAAAGCTGGAAAACAACTAAAGAAATAGAAAAGAAATTAGACTCTTTTGAAAACAAATGCCTAAGGAAAATACTCGGCATCAAGTGGAACGAATTCAAGAACAATGCAGAGATAAGACAGATGACTGAACAACAACCAGTATCATGGGTGATCAGGAAAAGGAGATGGACATATGTTGGTCACTTGATGAGAAGAAATGATCAGAGAATCCCAAAACAAGCTATCAAGTGAAACACAACAGGCCGAAGAAAAAGAGGCAGACCGCGGGAAACTCTGAAGAGGACATTATTAAGAGAGGCCAAATTAATAGGCATAAAATCCTTTGATGAGGTTGAAAGACTCGCTGAAGACAGGAAAAATTGGCGAACTACTTTGCGAGCCCTATGTGACGTTTAACGGCACGGGAAGGATATAAGATAAGATAAGATAAGATAGTTTGCACTTTATAGAGGAGATTAGACTGCAGATGTTAGCAAGGGTTAAATAAGGTTTTCAAGAGGAATCTTTGTAAGGTCCTGCAAAACTATTTCTATTTCTCCAAGTTCTTTAGCTATTCTTTTCTCATCCTCTATTCCGCCTCCCCCCCCCCCCCCCTTTTTTTTTAAAAAGTCCTCTAGATCAGCGGTTCTCATACCTTTTTTCTGCATGGCCCACTTTTAAAAGTCAAACGTTTTTGCGGCCCACTAATAAAGTGCTTTATATTTGCAAGGTATAAATCTAATTTTATAAAGTATTATGTAATATTTTCTCTATATGTTTAAACGTACCTTCATTGCTACACAAAAGTTATTTTCATTTACCTTAAAGATGGCACTGTTTCCGGTTGGATAGCATGACTATTCTGGCTGGAGTAAAACAATTGCTGAGAATTATTTTTCACTTCTGCTCTCTCGCAGAATCTACGCCGTCTTTTCTCTAAAATTACGTTGGAAAACTGCAAGTTTCAGCAACACGATCAGAAAGACACCGGTGTCGCACTTCAAAAGCGGTGCCGTCTTTTTATGTCCGTCACATTTCTGTTTGATGCTGGAAGAAATGCTGTCTGTATCATTCTTTCTCCAACAGCCGCCTGCGGACATACTATTAAAGCGACTTACAATTCTGCGGCTTGCATCAGTGCAGTCTGCCCCTAGGGGCTATGCATTGTGTGAAAAATGAGGAATAATTTTTTATTGCATCTACTTTTCTTGTTGCTGCTTTGAGACTTCAGCACGGCCCACAATACTCCCTGTCAAGACCCACCTTTGGGCCACGGCCCATGAGTTGAGAACCACTGCTGTAGATCCATTTTAAAACATGAAAAGCATTCTGGCCTACTCAGGTAGGATTTCGGTTTGTGGGTCTAGGGCAAGGTAACTCTAACGGGGGAGGGGGTGGTATTATTATTTAAACCGACAGACCCAGCTTAACGTATGAAACTTAGATCATTAGTTTCAAGTCATTATACGCGCCATGAGTGCATATTTATATGGAGCAATGTATATTTTAGCCATTTGTTTTTCAAAACAAAACAAAAACGAAAGCAATACAATCAGAACGTTGAAAAAATGATAGGCAAAAACTTTGTTTTCTTACAAGAACCAGTATAATTTTTATTTTTCAAGCGCTGGGAAACTCTCCGAATAAATTTCTTTATTTAGAGAAACTTCGGTGAATGAATTGTTCGTTTACCAAAGACTTATAAAAACAAATATTCATTTAACGAGGAACGAGGGCCTTACGTGCGCGCGCGCACACACACACACGATCCGACAATTAAGTAATAAGACTGATTTTGTTATGGCCAGAACAAAAATGCCACCTAGGAAGCAAAGCATGGAATCCAAAGAGGCAACATTCATCTATGATCTGCCAACCTTTCATCGCCGTCCGATAAGCAGTCGACAAATAATCCGCCATTTTGTTGACCTAGTCAGAGGTATTTTGTTACGTAATCAGCATGGAGCAAAAAGGTGCCATTAAATTCTGTGCATGTATGTATATGTGTGTATGTATATATGTATGTTATCTTTAAGAGCTTGTAGAGTAGATTTTCGTATCAAGAATTCTTAAACATGTGAAATATGCAGTAGAGATTGCTGTATAGTCTGCATCGTAATGACTTTTACTGAGGACATTCTTGATTTCACCCCAACAATTTTTTTAAGTCACCGCAAAAAAAACCCCAAAAAAAAACTGTACATCTCACAGCGCTGTATATACGCTATTTTGCACATAGGCGCTATAATACACGAAATTGTATGCTTCACACATTTCTTTTGCGCAGTCATGTATATCTGTTCCTGCAGCAACATGATGTTGTTATGTGCATATAGTTTGCACAGTTTATAGAGGAGATGAGATTGTAGATTTTAGCAAGGGTTAACTAAGGGCTCTAAGAGGAATTTTGTAAAGTCCTGCAAAACTTATTTCTGTTTCTCCCTGTTCATTAGCCATTCTGTTCTCATCCACTATTCTCCCCTCCCATCCCCACCCCACCCCAGTACTACTCTATACGCCACATACACTGACCGTTTACAAGCGAAGCCATGCTACCATTACGCCAACTAAGTATTTACCTTGTACAGATCTCAGAAGGGCGTCATACTAATTTTCAAGCAGCACCGTTTTATACAGCTTTTTATATAGAGCTAATCTGATGTGCTTAAATTACAAAATAGAACGATGCATCATCAGCCGCCACGAACTTTATATTTATGTATAACAACAGTAACATCAACAAATCTTTGTATAGCAGAAGCTGAAAACTGCTGGATAAATTTATATACTCCACGTTGGAGTGTCAGTGATATCCCCAATAACATTAGGTAGCTGCCTTTTTACATCTGTAAATGCTTCCTTTTACCAATAGACAGCCTAACTATAAATGAAAATTAGATTAAACGTGCACAATTCGCTTTCTCCGTGAATTGTGAAAAGGAAATCACAATATAAATTAAAATCAGCCCTGAATTCGAACATATCAATCCATCACCACAATATAAATTAAAATCAGCCCTTAATTCGAACACATAAATCCATCACCACAATATAAATTAAAATCAACAATTAAATTAAAATCAACAATTACTTCTAACACACCAGTGCATCACCACCATGGATGCTACGTCAGTCCAAGGTTTCTATGAGGCTATTCGACAGCATGTAATTTCCAAGTCCTTGTTCTACAGCTTAAAATAATGACCGTGTAAATGTAGGTTTCCTACCTAGTCTGTTCACTGACACGTCTTTAAAAATGTTGGATCAAGTACGATGGTAGTATTTTATATTCGGATCCACTTCGTTACATGATAGAGAGCGGATAATTCATATTCCAAGCCAGAAGTGTGAAAGAAACGAAAAGCTTGATGCAGCTTTATTTCATTTTCATTTAATGTTCGATGTAACACTGAAAAAGAGAGTTGTTCAGGGTTACGTCGAGCCCATATTGTTTTATGGATGCGAAGCATGGACAGTAACAAAGAGCAGTCAAAATCTATTGGAGGTAGGGAATGTGTGGTTCCTAAGAAGGATAAGAATACCAGCCGAGAAAACACATGAAAAGTTGTAAGCGAGACTGGGCAAAGGATGAAACAATTCAAAACACGACAGCCCAGATTTGTAGGATATGTTTTGAGAATAGGCAAACTGGAACACTTAGTGAAAGCACGAAAATTGGAGGGACAAAAGGACAAAGGAAAACAAATAAACAAGATATTTGACGGACTAAAAGAGTGGCAAAGAGAGAGAGAGGTCTAACACGCATTTTACAGAAAGAGCAAAAGACAGACGGTTTTGGATGGAAAACGTGACCACCAATGCCTGATTGGCATGGGACCAGAGAGAGAGAGAGAGAGAGAGTTAATGTTCAAGAACACCTTCGTAATCTAAATCTGTTTACCATAACCTAGTTCAACCCTAACCTTATTCAAAGAGCAGTTTCCGCTATGACGAGATGACACTGCAACGTTTGAGCAGTTGATCGTCCGCATAATCAGTAATGGTTTAACTGTCGCCCAGGCTAAACTTTGTAAAATCATCCGGGCAGTATTGTCCAGCTCCATATATACGACCTGAATCCCCTCTAGTTGTGACCTCTACAATTACTATATGATTTTGTATTCCTCAAACTAAACACATCTTATATATTACTGTCTTTTGAATAACATAACATGTTCTTACTTCTTACATCCTTCCCGTGCCGCTTAACGTCACATAGGGCCCGCATGGTAATTTGCCAAGATTTCCTGCCTTCGGAGAGTTGTTCAGTCTCATCAAGGGATGTTTTTTTTTTTTTTTTGGCCTCTCTTAACAATGTCCTCTTTAGAGTTTCATGTGGTCGACCTGATAGTGGAGCAAAACTTTAACAGTAATCTGTATTTGTAGGTTTTTGCTTGTTTGTTTTCTTAACCCCGAACTCCTTGCCTCTCTGACATAGAAAGCCTGTCCAGCCAAGTGACATCCACCACCGCATATAATTTCATCAGTCACTTACTGAATTAAGACAAATCGTTCATTATATGCAGCTTTTTCATGCCATTTTTTTTCTCATCTGCCTGACGTGAACGTTTCTGTTCACTTATTTCCACTAGGGACAGTGAGTAAACCAAGTGATAGTGGCTGTTGGAAAGTAAGAGCATTAATTAACGCATTCACACGCATGCGCGCGAGCGCGCGGCTATTTAATCTTTTTTTCTTGCTCAAAATACTGTGAGGCCTAGCTCTTTGTTCTTCAGTCTAGTGATGGTGATGATGGCTGTCAAGTTTCTCTTCACACAAGAAAATGAGACAATACCAGGCTTCTCAGCAACCTCCACTACAACTGGAACCATATCAGTCCCTTCCTCATTATACAAAGGTTTTGCCATACAGCCTGTTTCTCGCTGGACCTGAGAGGAAGAATGTAGGATCCTGGTTGACTGTGGCCTAAGTTTCCCTGTGCTGTTCAGTAACATGCATTTTTGTTATGAATTTCAAAATATGTTTATTTGAATAATGTTAAACCTGTGAAATATTTCTTGATATTATTCACATCTAAAATAGGATACTTCCGTCTGCCTGTTTTTATTCTTTAACCCCTAAAAATCTTGTGACTATGAAATAGTTTTTCTCCATTTTATCTATCAATATCTATGAAATCTATGTGACAGATCTATTACCCAGATCTATAATTCTATTTTCCTATATGTTTATCACACTAATGTAATAAGCTGGAAAGTATTATACTAGTGGAAATGTCCAAAGTCAAGATTACTCTCTTTTTTCCTTCCTTCGTCTGTTTAGATTATAATATACTTTTTCTTCGTCTGTTTTACTATCCGCTTTACTAGGAACGTTGATTCTCTCAGTGGCAACGCAGTAGCAGCTGTGCAGATTTATGTTAAAAGACTTTATTGATACACAGGGTAACGATGACGATGTTGGCATGACTGATAGTGTATACATATCCAAAATTTCATAACAGGACAAATCTCCACTCAGACAACATGTAGATTAAATTCCCGGCAGTTACAGCCGTCTGTAGACGTCACTACCATCAGAACTTCTAGCTACATTTCTAACAGTTCTACACTATCTAGACAGCACAAAAACTACATTTTGTCAGAGACAAGCTAACCTGACCTACTCTGTCCAAACTAAAACTTCCAACTTTTCTAGATCGACTGCTTTCTCTCACGACTTTTCTTAGTCATATCTTATGCGTGAGCCACGTGAAGATTACGACGAAGGGCACAAATAGCTGAATACTTTGGAACATAACTCTTTTTATACTAACTCTCCCATTCTCAGATGAGTTGTCTAACTTCACTCAATATACTATTATAGCTGTAGGCAGAAAGCTCTGTTGCGGAGTGAAACAAAAATACAACTCCTCAGATCATCAGAGAGGTACATTCAAGCATTCCGATCCTTTAAACTTATGATGCTCTAATAGGGTTGGGCCTTCTGGGTCATGACTTCCAGAAATCCATACCAGGATCCTGGAGTTACACTAGCTGCTCTCACCCATCAGTTAGTATCAGTAAAAAAATTAACAGTAGGTAAATTGTTTGCCTTGCATGAACCAAAATGTTGTCCAGCAATCTATAGACTTTCAATAGTTTTCCTTTCTGAGTGTCAGAAGTAAAATGGACAGAAATATCTGTCAGACAAATATGGGGGAATGAGAAAATCAAGGTTAGTGTTTTGATAATCTAGAAAAATTTGACAAATGTTCACCATTTGCTGCACTTTTTTCCCCCCTAAGTAACACTTACATCAGGTGAGCACAAGTAGATAAACAGTTAATGAACAAAACATTACAATCATACTTTATATTAAGGTCACCTTGAAATTCAGACAACATGTGATATCTTGTTTTTCAAGAATTATAAAAGGGTTAAGTGAAAATTGTGTGCAACAACTGGAGGTAGACAACTTATTCCTAGCATACAAAGTTGAATAAATATTTGTAATAGTGAAGATTACTTCCTGCATTTATGCTGTTATGTTTCAGTTCTTGAAGGCAGTTCTTCTCATCTCTTATTTCATGTCTGCCCACATTGAAGAAGTGCTTAATGTAGTTTTGCTTACACTGCATATGCATGTATGTGTAATGAGAAGATGATATAGTGTTGTGTATGACTGAAATAAAATGTAGAAAGACTGGCATTCTGATATCATGTCAGGTATCGATTGGATTACAGTGGACTTCTTGAACACATGAAATGGTTTTGAGAAAAGATTCTTGTCAGGCTCCACCATCCTGGAAACCACAGTGAACCTTATTTCATTAGCCACAAGGAAGCACATTGGCCTCTTATTTGGAGCACCCTGGAATTGTTGGCCAGTTCTGTTAACCATGTTATCATTCTAGCACAATTCACAAAAGGCTATTTATATGTTTATGAAGCTTCAGGCTGTCCTTACTTAGTTGATCCTCTTGGGCCAAAGGCGGCGCATAGGGCGGAGGACAAGGCTCTCCATGTCTGGCGATTCCTTGCTACTTGCTTTAGATCTTCAGTGTTTCTGATGAGCATTGTTGAAACACTTGTGATAATTCTTCTTAGTGTGTCTTTGGGTCTTCCCTGCTTTCTTTTACCCCCAGGTGACCACGTAAATGCTTGGTATGGGAGTCGTTTTTTGTCCATTCTAAGTATGTTGTGTTTGTCAGTCTTGGATGTCTGGTTATCAGCAGTCCTTAAAACTGATATACAGATGTAATGGAAAAACAAACACACATTTTGGGCTTTTCTAACTCATAACTTTTATTACACATAGTGTTACTTCAAACAGTGGCAACAACGGCACTGCTAAAATTATAAGATACATCAAAATTCCTTAAGAAACCTAACTTCTGTAATTATTGGTTTAATCTTTCAGATGAGCATCTATACAGTGTGAATATTAAACAACATTTCAATAATCTTTTAAATCTATTTGTTGCATGTCCTTATCCTTCCTCAACTTTAAAAATAGTGTTTTTTCTCCTTTATATAACCTTAGTTTCACCTCATCTCAAATGCAGCAACCTTACATCTTATGAAACTCTTTCAGTCTAAACATCATGTCTTCTGTTATTTTCTATTCCAACGACTTTTCTCAATGATAAATAGAAAATCACGAGGCTCTTGTCTTCGTTATTTCCACATTATCATCTTGAATAATGTCCACTCTCCTTTCTTCGTTTTCTGAAGCAGTCTTCACTGATTTTCAGGCCCTGAATC
The DNA here is from genome assembly GCA_009760885.1 of Achatina immaculata. Lineage (NCBI taxonomy): Eukaryota > Metazoa > Mollusca > Gastropoda > Stylommatophora > Achatinidae > Lissachatina > Lissachatina immaculata. The sequence continues at coordinate 69,679,418 of CM019717.1, read as the reverse complement.
TGTTTTCTTCCTCAAACTAATTCTGTTTCTTCTCACCTTTGATGAAGATTCTAATTATATTAATTTTTTATGTTTCTTTTGGATTTTTACCACTAAAAATATGTACAAGAAAACATAAATAGGCAACCATTGCACTTGAAGCAAATGAATGCAGAATATGATGTCTGCAAAAGTCTATGGAAAATAATGAACAAAAAAAAAAAATTGCACAGTAATCATATCTAAGAAAATGCAGTGCGCAAATTTCTTTACCTAAAATGCTGAAAGTCTGGAAAGGGTGGTTTTTCAATTATTAATGATCATCATCATGTGCCATCTTCTGTATGAAGATTGGTGGTAATGAATTTTCAGTTTTCTCCCTTGATGGAGCACTCAATCAGGCTGTATCCTATTCACTTTCATATACTGTCTTTCTATCTACAACTCTACCTCTTGCTCTTTTTTCCTTTCATCTTTCTTTCTAGTACTGTCTTGGTATATTATTATGTCTCTTGATGTGGCCAAAGTATTGTTTTCTTGATCCTTATTTCCCTGGGAAATTGTTGTTGCACTTGTACCTGTTCTAATACTTGTGAATTTGTACTTTTCATTTTCCATGATATATAGCTTATTTTTGTGTAAATCAATACATTCCTTCTGCAGTTATCATTTGCTCCAACTTTTTACTTAAGAGTCCAGGCTTCTGCTCTGCACAATAGCACAGAATAGATATAGCATTTTATAAATCTCTTCTGTTTTTAACGGACAGATTCCTGCGTAACAGCATTATTTTCATGGTGATGAGCACGTGTCTTGTCATTCCTAATGTTTTCTTCATCTTCACCTCACACCTCTCATGCTCGGTTAGTATGTGCCCTAGGTAGTGTGACCTGTCACTCGTTCCAGTTTCTTGTCGTTTATGATTATATCCATCCGTGGGCTTTGGTCTTTCTTGCTGAACACTATTACTCTGGTCTTTTTTTAAACTGATCTCTAATCCCTATTCTTGGACTGTGTTGTTTATCTTGTCTAGTAATTTCTGTAGGTTCTGTGGACTCTCTGCTAGAAGGATGTATCATCCACATACTTCAACCTGTTGATATGTCTTCCAACCACTCATGTTCAGTTTTGGTGGTTCTAATGGATGCATCTGTTGATGTCACTTTGCCACATCCTACTGATGCTACCTGCTCCCAGGTGAGATATGTTATAATTAGAATGTCCTTCACACTGAGACTGATTTCCTTCAGATATTTTATTAGTCTGTCATGTTTCACTCTGTCAAATGCTTTAGTATAGTCTGTAAAACAGGCATATACATCTTACAGGGCTTCCTCATGCTTCTCAATTTACTTTCTTATGCAAAAAAAAAACAAAAAAAACGCTTTTCTTGTTGCTTTATTCAGTTACTAAAATATTTTGAAACAAGCAAATCACAGAAAAGGAAAGGAAAAAATGGCTGGAAATCAAACCACCACAAATTACTACAGATAAAATAATGTATATTTTCATTTTTGAACTGAATGTCAAGTGCAATTTTGTGTTTCTGAAAAGTTCTATTAAAAAAGAAAAGTTAGAACACATAAACAAAGATCTACAAGAAAGAATGCAACCATGTGAGCACCCATATTCTACGAGGATGATAATTTTTAAAAAAGTTTTAAAAAAGAAACAAAAAAAAAAAAAACAGTTACTAAGGTATAAATCACTGAGAACAACCAAGCGAGACTGAAATAAGCATGATGCTTCTTTCAAAACAGTGACCAGGTGATAATATTCAGAATGAGAATCATGGACTATGTGTTACATAAAAGTGAGACAAATAAATATTTGTTCACACAGGGAAGACATAAGTGCCAGCTCCTTGACAGAAGGACACTTACAGTCTACTCTTAATAAGTAATCTGTTATGTTTCTTGTTCCTAATTCTTGATGACAATTCTTCTCACCTCTTATTTCATGACACTAAATGAGAGAGAAACTATAATATCCACAAAGGAAACCTGAGATATGATGTCACCATTATGAGGGAAACTGATTCAATCACATATAAATGAGTGAATAAAATAAAGAAAGATTCAACATTAATAATAAAAGATACCAATGAAGCCATACTTCATGTAAGTTAGAACACTACCAATATGAAATCTTTACTACACAGCACTAGACGCTGTTCATCTCTTTATTTCCCCAGGGCTTTTAACCGTGCTTCTATGCTCTGAATATTTTGCTGGATGATCTTGCTATTCTCAGTCAGGCTTGACTGCAGCTGAAAAGGGAAAAAAAAAAAAAAAAATGAAAATGGCTTCATATTAAAAGATCTGCAAGAGTCTTCCATCTCAGAAGACAGCTCTGAAGTATATGTTAACTATCGCAGAATCTGCCTAGCATCATCTTGCTAAGCAGCATCTCTTAAGACTAACTTTACTAATGGTGCCCACTTTGTTTTATATCTTTAAAAAAACACATTTGTATGCAATCTTTAGAAGTGTCTGGAAGATGTATGTGTAAAATGTTACAATTTTTAGATCTTTTCATCTGAGCCAATAGTAGTCAATACATTATGCTCTGGGTGTCTGAGTGGCGAAGTGGTTAGTGCACTGGTCTCTCATGGCGAAGGTTGGGGGTTCGAATCCGGCCGGCGGCACCCCAGTCACCCAGCTGTAGAAATGGGTACCCGACTTCTTCTGGAGTTGGGGAAGGAAAGGCAGCCAGGCGTGATACTGACCATATCACCCTCTAGTGTGCTGACAGGTGAAGGAAAATATGGGCACTAACACCATATCCCTATGTGCCTCTAAGGCATGACAGGGTCACCTTTTTACCTTTTTTTTACATTATGCTCTAAAATCCTTCAGTTGCCTTTGCAGATTCCTCATCAAAGATTATTCTTGCACTCAAATGTATGACCACGTACTGGTCAGCATTAAATCTGCTTGCCATGGTCCATATCATTTCACTCAATCCCTGTGTGTTGATTTTAAACAATTAATTTTTAACTCTTTCCGAGCCTTGTGTTATCACAGTAACACTTCCAGTGTTTTACTCGAGTGCCATGGGACACTATAACGCTACATGCTTCGTTTCATTAAAAAACCGGTGTAATGTTAAATTGTAAACATTTAGTGCGCACGCCGCATGAGTCTGTTCATCATGGCTGAAAAGTGCTTAGTAACAAGGGAGAAAATTGAAGTTTTCATCATGATTTTTCAATCTGTGGTGATGTAGATAGGGATATGGGCATACCCTGTGACCAGACCACTTCTTGAACCCCAAGTAGATCTAGACATATTATATATTAGATGACTGAAGAAGTAGTTACAAAGTTATTTCAGACATCGTTTTAGTGAGAATGCAACATATCATCACAAGACAAGATTGACAGGTAGATCTAGGTGTCTCAGATGGTAAGAAGTGTACATCTAGACCTAGCTGATGGTAAGTAGGTCACAATTATTGTCTAAAAACATCACATTACTTTTTTCTCCTAAAAAACTGCATTTATGACATCTTCATACATTTAGTTATTTTGAAACATAATAAGTACATTTTTTTAGCATGGAAATACTTTGTTTCATTCACTTTTACTAATATACCCCGTTCCATATCAAGACCCGCACTTTTACTCTGGCACAAATGGAACGTCTGCATTTCTTCCTGTGGCATGGGAAGAGTTAAAAGAAAAAAAAAAACACTTTTCAGTACATTCAAAGTTTCTGAATAATTTCATGATTGCCATAATTTCTTTGGGCTTTTCTGTCATTTACTTCCTTTGATTTATAAGATAAAAAAGTTTAAACAAATAAATTCTCTAACAATTTTCCAGCTACAAATTCAGTCCACACATTTCTATTCTACCCTTGAAATTTCTCATAAAACATTTACCTGCTTCTGCATGTTACTGTGTGAAGTTATGCTGGCTTTAATCTCCTGCTGTGCTGTGTCCAGATATGACAAGGCTTGGCTGAACTGTAATGCTGTAACAGCACAAGAAATGTTAATTATTATATTTTATGTATGTGAATTATTATATTTTATGTATACAAATCAAGATTGTCCTCATTCCATACAACCTCCCTCAGAAAGATTTAAAATATTTACTGGCCACAGATAATAAATAATGGAGATATACTTGCCCAGTGTGAACTAGAAGATATACATGCCAAATGGATTGGTCATGAGGTCCGAAGAGATTCCAGCAACACTGCTAGAACAGCCATGTAATGGACACTCGAGGGAAAAAGAAAGAGAACAACCCAAGGCTACCTAGCAAAGAACTGTAAAAGTGGAAATGAGTGGCATGCAGCACGGATGGTGCACAATACAAAAGCCGGCTGCAGGCCAAGGGAAGTGGAGAGAATTTGTTGCTGCCCTGCAAGACACCACAGGACATACTGGGCGGTGATTGCTTAGCTGATTGCCAACCAAGGACTTGGATGGATGGCTGGATGTATAAAAGTATGTACAAAGTTACAGTACGTAAACAAGCAAATTGCAGTTGATAAAGGTGTGCATGCAAACTGTAGTAAGTGATCAAGGTAACATACAAACATTAGTATGCAATAAAAAAATCTCATAAATATACCAAAGCATATGATCTAAGAAAAGTACAAACAGCAGTATATCATCAAAAAACATATACAACTAAAGTATGTGATCAAGGTATGATACAAACAATAGTATTATCAAAACAAAAAGACTATGATATTTACAGAAGGTATGAGAGCAAGAGAGTGCTCAAAAGAATATTCGGGTTACATTATGCAGAAATTTTTAGCTATCCTTTAAATATCAAACTCTACAACAGTTACCTTGTTCATGTAATTCCTTCAGTGACAACAGCCTGTCCACAACTTGGGGCAAGATCTCTGCTGTTGTCTCCCATTTTTTTACAAGCTCATACAACTCAGAAATCTGTTGGAGGATAAACATTCAACATGTAAGCATTCTTCTTCTTCATTTTTTTTTTTCAAATTGAGGGCTGTCCCTCAGACAACTGCAATGTCTTCTGTAGCTCTTGCAATGGAGGTCCCAGAATTTACAATCTAAGGCAATTCAGATGTATCTAATTCAACTGGTCAGATGTGCTCTATCATCTGCAGGTTTTAGAAGATACATCCTGAAGTCTGTTGCGCCTCTGCATAAACTCCACAGGAATATAATAATGCAGCAAGCATGTCTTCTAATCTTATGGTTGGCATGGTGCATCACGATCATAATAAAAAAAACCATATTATATGCCAAAAGAATAAGTGATTTATGAGAAGCTAAAACTGATATGTTCACACAAATGAAGAAACCACATTAAGTTCTACATCACTGTTGAAATTTAAATATGTTTTTATTTCTCAACTTTCACAAGGCCCTCCATATCCTAATATAAACAACACATACAAATATTCTTACCTTCTTTTGTTTATCTGGATCCACTTGGGGTTCTTTCTCCTTCTTCTCTGCAATCTGCTGCATCTTCTGTAACACTGCATTCAGTCGAGCTTCAACAGTTTCCGTGTTAGAGGCATCCAGAAGCGACAGTTTAGTATTTAGTGTGGCCACTGCAGCCTGGCAGAGAAAAAGATTACTTTTGTGATCTCTGAACCCACTACAAGGTCAACTTGTTCTGCCTCAACACAACCTGATTCATCAAATTTCAGAGTTCAGGTATGGTACTACTAAAAACAGACTGCTTCTCATGTAAAGGTGCTGGATTGTAGATCAGCTGTTTTAGTCAACCCAGATGTAAATATTTGATGGTGACAATCTTATGTTAATGCAAATGTCTCTGAAACTCAATAAAAGGTGCTTGAAGGATGATGCCATTCAGAATACACTGCATGTATAATTGTCATTATGCTAATGGGTTTATAGATTTCAAGTAAGTCATCTCCATGTTTATACAATTATGCTTGAGTCTGCAGGATGTGAATGTTAAAATAATGTACCCAGATTAAATTTTTCTTGATCTCTGAAATATAAACTTAATTTACAATATTTAGCTAAGAAAACTTCAGAGTTAAGATTTAATGAGAGAATTTTGGTGTTAAAATGACAGAATGTCAAGAAAAACTCTTTTCTGTGTTGGTTTAATTAGGTTAAAATTCTGAACCAGAGAAAAGATAAAAAAAAATGACAGAGAGAACTACCAAATGAGGAGTGCAGAGCTTGAATAAGAGCTGCACTAAGAACATCTGCAAATCTGGAGAAATGGAAAAAAAAAAAATGATCAAGAGATCTGCCAAAATGGTTAAAAATGATCGGTGTGACTGAAGAAATATTGGTAGCACTGGAGAAATGGACAAACAAGAAATTCTAGAGAACTTGGGAATATGACAAACAACATGGAAGGAACATTGCTGGGAAAATATCAAGAATGCAGAATGACAAAAAGAACTGACCATAGGATATTAGAAAGTATGGAGAATTTTTTAAAAAATTGGAAGAAATCAACACCTTACAGGAATGCAGATTTGGACAGATAACATCAAATAGGAAAACAGAAGCTGTGTTTGCATCAAAGAGCTCCTACTACTCAGAAGAGAAAAGATGAAAGTTTAAAAGGGGAAAAAAAAACTTTGATTCCATTAAGAAACTTTAACAGTGTAAACAAACCATGTTTTCTGTCAGAAGTCTAAATGCCCATGTTCACATTTGTTTCCACCTTTCTGTTTAAATTACAGCTGTCTGTTAGTGACAGATCATTACTGATTAAATCAACCAATGACAACTACATAAACTTACAATAACGGATTTGTTCTCTGTGTCCACTGTCAGCACATTCTGGTGACAAAATTTCAAACACAAAATCTACTATATCAAAGAATAGTTTGAAAAAACTTTCACATGTTCTTGGTAATGAAGGTGTATATATATTTTCTGAATGCAACTTCTTACTCATCAGCTATCAAGCATGAAACTAGAAAATATCCATTTAGTGAAAACCAGTTGCAGACTTTATTAGCACACATTTGATGAGATATGATGAAATAATTCTTAGGATGATAAAATCATAAAATATTTCATAATTCAAAGAAGATAAGACTGCTATTCACCAAAGGGTCCAACAAACCCATATATTTTCAGAAGACAAGATGGATTTTATACTGTCTTATTGTTTTATTAAAAAAAAAATCTCTTAGAAGTAATAAAGTATAAATACATGAATACCTAAAACTATGAAAGAAAGAAAAAAAAAAGAATTCCCCCCCCCAACCAAAAAAAAAAAAAAAACCAGTTTCACTGAACCCTCTTGGTATACTGAATGTTGTGATCTTATCATTGCTATAAAAGCATCTAAAATACTTTTATTTACTCAAATGCTAACAAAAAAATTTATTAACAGCAAACTTACTACTTTGTCGAGGTTCTTGCCCACAACATTCTCAAGTCGTTCCAATCTTTCTTCCAGGGATGCCAGCTGCAAACAGTAAAGGATAGGAAAATGTAACATCTCTTAGGCAGAACTTCAAAATATAAATAAAATACATCCACCACAAAGATGGTTAACATAATTACAATAAACAAATGATTTTCAAAGCTGTATCATGTATGATATGCTTAATCATATGCTTGTTACGGAACTTCTATAAACTACTAAAAAAAAAAAAAGTGTAAGAATTAACAAATTTTATTTTCAGTGAACATGGAATTGACCACATTGATCGACTTGACATTATCTCTGAATTTTCACACTGTTGGTCCACTCGTACACTATTTAAATCAATTTAGGCCAGCGATTCTCCACCTCTGGTTTGCAGACCACAATTGGTCTTTGGGGCATCATCATTATCGATTTGGTATTAAGTGCCATAAAGGTTTTTTTGGTTTTAAAGGTTATAATAAAATAATAATATGAAATAACTTTGCAGGAATTTTTATTATAACAAATAGGAAGATAAAAAAAAAAAAAATCCTGCAAATTAATAACGCAACTAGAGCAAGAAAGTCTCACATCAAGTTTTAAATCCGAGTATTACAGATTTCAAGATTTCTTTAAATTTGCAAGTGAAAGCTTTTAAAAAACTACAAAAACTTGCCTTGGCACTTTTGGTGAACTGTGCTTGCTCTGGCCGGTAGTACAGCTCATACAGAATATGATCTTTACTTGCTTCACTAGCTTTCCCTTTCACCTCAGCTGTGGGCTTAAAGCTCTCCAATTCTGTCAAAAGCCTCCTGGAAAAAGCATAACATTTTAAACATTTTTTTTAAAAAACATTCTGAAGCTGTTGTCTGCCACAACACAGAAAGAGAATAACAATGACACACGTTTCACGTAATACAGAGAATGAAGACGCTTCAGCCTAGAAAATGTATACAAACTGCTGATCATGTCACTTTTTTTTGGTAGCTACTGTCACATATATTACAAACCTATGAATGATGAAAGGAAGATAGGGAATAAAACATACCTTGCTTGTACACCTAAGTTAAAATCCAAAATCCTGTCCCAAAACACCAAAATAACAATCTGCAAAACTATAATAAGACCAGCCATCATGCATGGATCAGAAACATGGAGCACAACAAAGAAAGAAAGATGAACAACAATTGCAGGTCTTTGAGAACAAAATCCTAAGAAGAATCTTTGGGCCCACAAAGGATATCAACAGTGGAGAATGGAGAGCTAGAAAGAACACTGAACAGAACAGCTTATTTAAATCCCAGCAAATTATAAATGTTTGAAATAATGCCCTGATGGCATCTCCACTTTATCATGATGGGGGAGTCTGCGTGCTCCAATGGTATGATGTGCCATACTGGAGGAAGCATAGCTAACAAAAGAGTCATCTATGTTGAAAAGGTCAAAGGAGAGGAGACAGATGAAGAGACACACTCTGGTCCTCCTCTGGAAGTGAATTGTGCTCACCACAAAAATCATGACTTTTTTCCATAAACGCAACCGTGAGTTATGGTAAAAAAAAAATGTGTGATTAGCAAGGGCAGCTACTGTATTCTGACTATACATGAGAATATCAAAATTCACGTTAAATCATGAACTTGATATCTTGGTGATAGTTTTTGGTTTGGTTTGAGATACCTGGGGAAAAAAATTTTTTTGTCATAACATATAAAAAATGAAGCTTATATAAGCTATGCGTTTCTTTTTTTGAACAGTATACAATACACCAATGAAAATCATGCACTCCATGCAGATCTGCAGCAAATTAAACACCCAGATTGTCCCACCTAAACTGAAATTATCCTCCCTTACTTTCTCAAAGCACCCTGAGGATCAGCCAGATCTACACAGGCCTCTGGACCAAGCAGTTTCTCCAAGTGCAGATCTGTCAACTGATGCTGAAGATATTCCAGTTGTTTTCCAATAGTGACAGGTGAGACAGACTCTCCTGATCCTGTCTCGCTCACATTCTCCTATTTTTTTAAAAAAAAAAAAGTTAGGCAAAAATAGAAAACAATATGAAAACAAGAAACTTTTTTTTTTACAACAAAAGTATTTGCTAAAGTTACTTTTGGGTGCAAATCTGTGCAAGAACGAACAAACTTTATTTTCAACAGATAAAGAATTGCACACATAGGCCCATCTGATGTTCTGACCTTCCAATTTCCAGTCAGTTTTCAGCATTCAGTGTAGTACATGGAGCAATAAATACATAAAGAGCATGAGAAAATTAAAATGACAAAATTTTTACATTCAATCTCTGGTCCACACCTTCAATAATAATAAATAATACTAAACACATGAGATCTAATTATCACCACATTTACATACATACACACACAAGAGTGATAATTCTGTACAAAATTAAAATACATTAATAAAACTACTGAAGCCACTCTGTAATATATTTTGATTGTTACACAAGTGTAAAATTGTAAGTATAAGAATCACAGAAACATATAATCAAAGAGATGCTGAAAAAGCTTTAAGCTGAAAGAATGAATTTTACTTACGAGTTTTAGATGAGACAGGAAGCCTTTGGCATCTCAGAGTGATGTGCACCAGCTGGGCCCCCTTCTCTTGGGCCTGCTCAAATGACTGTTATTTTAGCTATCCTGAGAACTCAGCCTCTCTATTAAATTTCCTTGCTTATATTAATAATGAAATTTCTAAAACGTATCCTGATCCCCCCCCTCCCCCCATACTCCCTAAGAAACATCAAGTTATCCTGAAAATTCATCATTAAAAAAAAAAAAAGAATGTAAATGTACTCAGGTCACATGAATGACAGAGCTACATAAGTGAAGATAAATTTCATGTTTTAACCAAGTTCTGGATTAATGAGAGCTCCATACTTTCTAATATTCTTGTTTCCATGCCATTAAGGCATATTGGGGAATATCTTAGGCCCATGTTTTCCATACTTCGCTTGCAAAATTTTTCATTAAATTACCTTAATTTTCCCTATTTCCTCGGCCAATTCACGCATCTCATGCTGCAGGCGCTGAAACTTCTGCTGCAGCGTCTCCTGTTTATAGCCCTCCTCAGCCTGTAAATGACAGAAAGAAAGAGTTGGTACAGCACACAAGAAACAAAAAAAAAACCAAAACAAACTCAGATATGTTTAACAGTGCAAGCAACATCCCATCAAAGTTGTGCATTACACTACCAAGTAGAAATTTAAACAGTCTGGATAAAATTATTATCTTTCTTCTGGGTCCGGTTTAAGTAAACAAATCCGGTCTGCATGTGACTGGATCACATCCAAGTCTGTGACACATCCAATATCTACAGTGAAAAAGTCCTACTTGTCTGTGACACATCCAATATCTATAGTGAAAAAGTCCTACTTGTCTGTGACACATCCAATATCTACAGTGAAAAAGTCCTACTTGTCTGTGACACATCCAATATCTATAGTGAAAAAGTCCTACTTGTCTGTGACACATCCAATATCTATAGTGAAAAAGTCCTACTTGTCTGTGACACATCCAATATCTACAGTGAAAAAGTCCTGCTTGTCTGTGACACATCCAATATCTATAGTGAAAAAGTCCTGCCTGTCTGTGACACATCCAATATCTACAGTAAAAAAGTCCTACTTGCCTGTGACATTCAATATCAGCAAATACAGCTTGACTCTGACTGGGCCATGTTGTAAATATCAACAAATCCTACTTGCTTTAACTGTGTCATACCCAATATCTAATATAAGTATCAACATATCCTGCTTGCTTTAACTGTGTCATACCCAATATCTAATATAAGTATCAACATATCCTGCTTGCTTTAACTGTGTCATACCTAATATCTAATATAAGTATCAATATATCCTGCTGCTTTAACTGTGTCATACCCAATATCTAATATAAGTATCAACATATCCTGCTTGCTTTAACTGTGTCATACCCAATATCTAATATAAGTATCAACATATCCTGCTTGCTTTAACTGTGTCATACCCAATATCTAATATAAGTATCAACATATCCTGCTGCTTTAACTGTGTCATACCCAATATCTAATATAAGTATCAACATATCCTGCTTGCTTTAACTGTGTCATACCCAATATCTAATATAAGTATCAATATATCCTGCTTGCTTTAACTGTGTCATACCCAATATCTAATATAAGTATCAACATATCCTGCTTGCTTTAACTGTGTCATACTCAAAATCTGTTATAAGCATCAGCAGATCCTGCCAGCCAGTGATTGGGTATTGCTCAATTTGGCAAAAATAAAACAAGAGTGATGCAAACCAAGGTATCAACAGAGTATTCACTGGTAATAAAAACTATCCCTTTCATTTTGTACACAAATGTCTTATGTATATTTTTTAGGAGCAGAAAAATATTTATTTTCATTTCACAAATTTAACCTATCAACAGTTTCATTTTCACCACCAGCTACTTACATGCTCCTGTGACAAATATTTCTCTGAAAACAAAAGTTTTGAAAACAAAAAGAAAACAAAACTTAATCTATTCATCTCATATTGTCTTCAACCCACTTTTAGCCCTTTTGCATTATTTCTCTTAAGACAAACTGCTTTTGCAATAACAAACTGGTTACAACAACAAAAATACTTACAAGTTCATATTCTATCTTGTCGGCAAAGTAACCTATAGTTCTTGTCTTTCCAACACTGTCTGAGAAATCTGGCCATGATTAGGCAAAGAGTTAACAGTTATATTTTAACAAAGTGAGACAAAGAGTTAACAAGTTATATTTTATCAAAGTGAAGCAAAGAGTTATTAAACAGTTAATTTATCAAATAGTTTTAACAATATAATTACCTATCTTTCTACAAATATAACAGACTATTTCTTCACTTTTCAACAGTTACCTGATGCCTACTACTTCTCTATACTGTTCCAATATCATACATGTCTACTACTTCTCTATACTGTTCCAATATCATACATGTCTACTACTTCTCTATACTGTTCCAATATCATACATGTCTACTACTTCTCTATACTGTTCTAATATCATACATGTCTACTACTTCTCTATACTGTTCTAATATCATACATGTCTACTACTTCTCTATAATGTTCTAATATCATACATGTCTGCTACTTCTCTATAATGTTCTAATATCATACATGTCTGTTACTTCTCTATACTGTTCCAATATCATACATGTCTACTACTTCTCTATACTGTTCTAATATCATCCATGTCTACTACTTCTCTATACTGTTCTAATATCATACATGTCTACTACTTCTCTATACGGTTCCAATATCATCCATGTCTACTACTTCTCTATACTGTTCCAATATCATCCATGTCTACTACTTCTCTATACTGTTCCAATATCATCTAAGCCTACTACTTCTCTATACTGTTCTAATATCATACATGTCTATTACTTCTCTATACTGTTCTAATATCATACATGTCTACTACTTCTCTATACTGTTCTAATATCATACATGTCTACTACTTCTCTATACTGTTCTAATATCATACATGTCTACTACTTCTCTATACTGTTCCAATATCATCCATGTCTACTACTTCTCTATACTGTTCCAATATCATCCAAGCCTACTACTTCTCTATACGGTTCTAATGTCATCCATGCATACTATACTGTTTCAATATCATCCATGTCTACTACTTCACTGTACTGTTCTAACATCTTCCATGCCTACAATCTTCTGTATATTTGTTCTAATATATTCCATGTCCATTATCTTTTCTATAGCTGTTCTAATATATTTCCATGTCCAACTCCTTCTCTGTAACTCTTCTAATATTTTCCAAGTTTGCTGCCTTTTAAACTGTTCTAACATTTTCACTACCTGCTGCCTTCTCTATAACATCCTCCATACCAGCATCTTGATAACTCTGGTACCAAGATGTAGATCTCTCTTAATCCACTTTACAGACTACAATACTAACATGCTTAACTGCTCACAACGTTAAAGAAACAAACATTTTACACAGCATCTTCACAGACACTTCCAAATCTACTGACAGCATTTACAGTACCTGTCCTTCCTGTAGCAATGGATTTCCCTTTAAAAACTTTGAAAGCAGCCTCAGTGTTGATAGATACACGCTCAACACTTTCACTACCAAGCTCCTCCTGGATAAAAAAGTGGAACTGTATGTTAAAATGAACAACAGATTCTGTACATATATATCTGCACATAAATATGTACACAGTGTTTGGTCATTATGATCAGTATAAATAACTCTGAAGGTAGACACCCACAGAAAAAAAAACCAAAAACAACAGATTATACATCACAGTGTAAATAAACATCAACAACTTGTACCCAACAAACTGGTGCAGTGAGCACATTTAATGAAAAAAAGTTGGTGTTAAAATGTTTTCAGATCTAGAACTCTTTATATACCAGATTTATTTCTTCTATTTGCTGTGAAATATTAGATACATTTGGCTTTAGATTTCAGATTTAGTTGCTATATACATCTTATGTCCCTGAAGAGCTTTTGATCTCAGTAAGCATTTTAGTGAGGATTACTCTGGCTGTCTTAAACTGTTCATGGTATAATTACAAAGATACAAGTTATCTTAAGTCAGATTTTTCATTTTAAATGAAAGATCTATGAATAATATGATATCTTTAAGCTTTTGGCAACTATTTATAAGGAAAAAAAAAATTTTTTTCCACTTTTTTAACAGTTTTCATCTGTAGCTTTTTCTTCTTTTAAAAAAAAGTGAAAGAGGACATAAAATTTGACAAAATGGCACAAAGGTGAAATGAATTACTTAATTAACTTGATTATATCTAAGTTGTCTCGAAGATCTCCTCTTTTCTGATTTGCACTTGAAAATGATGAAATGTGAGCAAATTTCAAAGATAAAAATCAGTCATGTTACAGCTTTTCTACGTCAACACTTTGCTAAAGGAAAGATATTCATTTTCCTGGCACAAATTTCAAAAGTTTTGTATCTGAAATTAGAGCTAAGAAAATGTTCTTAATTTATGTGATATACAACTGTTTTTAACTTACTGGTTCTGCAGCTGGTACAACATTCTGCTCGTCTTCTGGCAAATCACTAGACTCATAAATATCAGGGGAGTTCAAATCCTGAAAAGAAATGTATTTTTAAAAATCTTTGAGGGGGAGAGTGTGTTGAAACTTGACATAATCTGGAGAAAATGGATTCTCATAATGACAGGTTTTTCCTACTCACTCTCTGGCAACTCTGCCACACTTTCAGACATACAAACCTTGTCATTCCCATGCAGGTGCCTGCTAGAGTTGAGAAGAGGTTTGTGCAAAACATACTGAATGACTTCTCAGTACTGATTGCTGAGACAAAGCGGGTAAACCCGCAATTAATGGTAAGATTATACTCCATGCTTGCTCACAAAATGGAAAGTAGCAATTAAAAGTTAAACAAGGTTGACATTCAAATCCCCATGCAAGTATTTGAAAGGCAGCACAGCATGCAAACAACTCAGCCCTGTCACGGCACCATCTGAGGTGGGAGTAAGGGTCAAACTTGGAAAAGAAGAAGCAACTGAAATGAGACTGAACTTTGCAACACAGATATAATCAGCTGTTACTGTGGTCTATTATGTTAATCAAATATTGGTAGAATCTACAAATGTTAATAAACTTAAATATCTAGGTTCAAACATCACTACCAATAGTGAATGCACAGTGAAAATCAAAAGAAGACTAGCAGTTGCATCACAGAAACTAGTGCAAATGAAAAGTGTGTGGCAAGGGACCAACATGAAAGCAAAGCTATGTTTACTAAGAGCTTACATATTCCCAGTGGCAGCATACGGATATGAAACATGGATACTTAACAAATTACTAGAAAAGAGAATAACAGCATTTGAAATGAAATGTCATAGAAGGGCACTTAGAATACCATGGATAGAAAGAAAATCAAAGAAAAAGATATTTGCAAGATTACGTGCTGTAGAGAACTGGCTGGTAAACACCATCACAATTAGAAAGCTGAGATACTTTAGTCACATCAGGAGACACAGTTGTCTGGGGGGGTTGACAGTAGAAGTGTAATGTCCAGCAAAAGAAAAAAGGACAACCTTTCTGCGGGTGGACTCACAACATCATTGAAAGTCTGCAAATGTCATTGAAAAATAACAATGCACGGTATTATATGGCTTTCAAACACCTAAAATTTGGCTTAGCTTTCAAATACTTGTTTATTTGGGGGTGCTAGATGGCTAAGTTGATTCTTGCGCAGTTCTCACGTGGCTGGAGTACATGGTTCAAGTCTCGGGTAATTCTCTTGTCACTTTTCTTTCTCTCACGCCTAAAAGTGCTCTGTTTATGATTTTTCCAAGGTCTGGCCATATAATACTGTGCTTTGTTACTTTACTGTGTGAAACTATTGTTGTTGCCTATTTGTACATATGTCATCGTGGCCAGCTTGCTCAATACCTCATTAAATTCAGGGAGGCAGTTGGAGGGACAACATTCTGGACAGAACACTTCACATGAAACTGACGAAGATCTGCAACGACGGATGCTACTCAGCACATTGATATTTCAAACATAACTAACATCTACCTGCCTCAAAACCGTCTTCTAGGACGAAATTCCCATAAGGACCCATTTAATTCTGCTGGGATTCTGTGTAGCCGCAGCATTTAAATGCTACCCGAGTCTTCTATTTCTGCGTTCAGATCTGTTTAGACAAACTCAAATATTTTATTTACTTTTTTGTTTGTAAAGAAGCAGTTCCATGCACACAGAAGATACATTATCTTCATCCGGTCGTGTAGAAATCATTCATTGATGACACAATCGTATTTAATTTTCTTGACTGTAGTTTCATTTAAATTACTTATATTTACTTCTGTTTCACTTTGCATATTGATATAATGTCTGCCGGTATGAGAAAGTCGTACTGCGTCATTGAGATCTACAGTTTATCTGTTAGAGAATAAAATATCCGAAGATACTTACAATTCCGGGAAGATTAGCATATTTTGGATCGGCCATGATTGTCGACAAGTGAGTCACCGAAGGATAACTCAATTACATTAATGCACGCAGAGTCCTTTCCCCTTTATACACAGAAAAGCGCACAAAATTGTTAGAACTTTTAAGAGAGCGTGGAGCATTCGTTGTTGTCTGGGCATGAGTCAGGTTTTGTCAACTTTGACACAGTATTTTACAGCTGGAACTAGCTTCTCGGCCTTTTGGCTATTTTAATCAACAAACCCTCACCACACACGTGGTAAAATTATCTAGCAAGCCCATGCGGGCATAAAAAAAAAATTCGTTGTTGTCATATATTACGTACATTTGTAGTTTTTTTTTTTTTGGTGACAGTCTCACTAAAATCTTCATAACATCTACATTCATCCACCGATTTTTTTTCTTCAAATTTCAAATCGAGCCAGAATGTTAAAATTTCGGCAATCAAATTACAACTGAATTGTAGTAGCATTCACATACTGAGAAATATAAACAAGCTATCAAGTGGAACACAACAGGCCGAAGAAAAAGGGGCAGACCGCGTGAAACTCTGAAGAGGACATTATTAAGAGAGGCCAAGTTAACAGGCATAAAATCCTTTGTTGAGGTTGAAAGACTCGCCGAAGACAGGAAAAATTGGCGAACTACTTTGCGAGCCCTATGTGACGTCTAACGGCACGGGAAGGATATAAGATAAGATAAACTAGTTGATTACCCGTCGTTGCCCGGATATTTATTTATCCCAATCGTCTGTTAATCCCTCCGTCCAGGCTAAGATTTTAATCTAAAAACCCTCACCACCGCGATGTGGTACAATTATCTATCAGCACCATGCAGTGTACAACACACACAAAAAAAATTAGGAAAAGGAATGAATTCTATCTATAGTGTAATATCGAAGTAATTTTATTGACATGTATTTAAAAGCATAATTTTACAAATTCACTATAATATTAATTTAATTCAAAAATTGATTATAAACAACATTTTTAGTTTCACCTCCAGGATCAAGAATAAATAAATTCTTGGGTGAACCCACCCTTGAGAAAGCAAATTGGAGAAACATGGCGATCTCAAATCTATCTTTCCCCCTCTCTCTCTGTCCCTATCTCTCTCCCCTCACTCCATCTCTCTCTCTCTCTCTCTCCCTAATTTGAGAAAATAAGAAAAGGCACACTGTCACTGAGCAATGAAATCTACTGTAGAATACAATAAAAAGCTAATATAAACATAAAGAAAAAACAAAGTTAAAATTTATTTTTTACAAATATAATTAAAGCAAAAAAGAGACCATCAAAATTATTTGCCAAGGGAGGCTACAAATGTCTGGTTGCTCCATTTCAGTGCCCTCTTTAGCCAGATGGTCAGCTTTCTCATTGCCTGGTATCCCACAGTGGGAGGGAATCCATCCACTGCAAAGTGACTCCATGTTGTAAGCCAATTTTTGACAAGGCATCTTTAAGGTCTGGTAGTTTGTTGCACTGAAGAGCTTCCAGTACTGATCTTGCATCTGTGAGAATTACTACAGGACATGTATCAATTCTGGAGTCTGATAGTTTTTCAACTGCAGCAATAATTGCCCTAACTTCTGCATCAAAGTTGTTGCAGTATTTTCCAGTGGGTATGGAAATCTTGTCAGTGGTGTTGTTTGGATATTCAATATGTCCTCCTGCCCCTCCATTCTTTATGGCATTGTGTGCAGATCCGTCTGTGTACACACGTATCCAGGTGTCACACGGACACTTGTCATCTAGTACACTAAGTGTGGCTGTTGATCTTACAAGGCTGCTTTGCATCTCACCATTCTGCACACCTTTCACTTCAGTCTAAATAGTTATTTGTGTATAATCTGCTCTTTCCATGGTGTATGCTCTGGTACAGATGATAATGGAGCGACTACATTTGGAAGGTCAGGTATCAGCTTACGCATACGCTTGGCCTGATGAATGAAGCTGCTTCTTTTAAGCCATCTTAATGCCAAGTTATTGAATCTCTTCTTCAGGGGATGGCTTACAGAGCTAAGGAATTTCTCTCCCATGGTCATGACTTTTGTGTCTCTACGTTCCTTTAGCACTTGAACACCAACTATTTTCTGCATTTCTACTATTGGTGTGGACCTCATGGCACCTGTGATAATCCGTAGTGACTGATTTTGAACCTTGTCTAGATTATGCAACGTAATGTTTGATGCTGTGCACCAAGATATTGAGCCATATTCTAAATGTGGTAGAATACTTTGCTGATATACATTCTTGAGGATTCTTTCACTAGCTCCCCATGTGGTTCCACTTAATTTTCTTAATATGGCTAGTTTTCTTCTGGCTTTTGCTTCTGCACTGTTGATGTGTTGCTTCCAAGTCAGTTTTGAGTCAAGAGTCACTCCTAAGTAAGTGGGTTGGTTGTCCATCCTTAAGGATATTTCATTTACAAAGATCTTACCTGCTTTCTGTTTAGATGAGAGGGTGAACAGAGTGGTACTTGATTTCTCTGTGTTTATACCTACACACCATTTGTTTGTCCATGATGTCAGGATGTCTGCTGCTCTTTGGAGTCTCTGTGTAGCAACTGTCGCATATTCATCTGTACACCACATGACCAGATCATCTGCATACAGTGCCGCTTTGATTCCATAGGGAAAAGTTCTTTGACCAGGTCATTAATGAGTACAAGGAATAGTGTAGGCAAAAGGACTCCTCCTTGTGGTACACCGTGTCGCAGAAGTACTTTCTGGCTTTTGTGTCAATCCATTACTACTCTAGCTCTTCTATTGTGTAAATAGGACTTTATCCAGTTGTACAGTCTTCAATTCACATTGCAGTTTCTTAGTTTCCACAGCAGACCTTTTTTCCATACTTTATCAAAGGCTTTCTTTAGGTCTAACCACACTGCTAGTACAAGGTTTTTCTCTTGGAATGCATCCTCAATCTCTTGAGAGAGATAGGTCACTTGATCTTCCGTACTGTAAAAAGAAAAAAAGTAAAGGTGACCCTGTCATGCCTTGGAGGCACATAGGGATATGGTGTTAGTGCCCATATTTTCCTTGACCTGTCAGCACACTAGAGGGTGATTTGGTCAGTATCATGCCTGACTGCCTTTCCTTCCCCAACTCCAGAAGTCGAGTACCCATTTCTACAGTTGGGTGACTGGGGTGCCGCCGGCCGGATTTGAACCCCCGACCTTCTTCCGTACTGTAGTACTGCCTAAATCCTGCTTGTTGTGGAACGAGAAGGTTTTCACTTTCTAGGTATCATTTTAGCATCAGGCCAATGATGCGTTCCATCGTTTTGCATAGGCAGCTAGTGAGACTGATTGGCCTGTAGCTGGAGGCAGTATCACTGTTTTTCCCTGGCTTTAGCAGTGGTACCATGCTTGCTTCCTTCCAGATTTGAGGTAACTTACCTGTGCTCCAGCACATATTGAAAATATCCAACAGCTTTCCCATTGCTGCCATTCCCAGGTTCTTGATCATTTCATTGGACACTCCATCTGGTCCTGGTGATTTCCTTGGTTTCAGTTTACTGACTGCTAGGTCTAGCTCGCTGCATGTGATTGGTGCATCCATGACCTCCACTTTTCTGACTTGTTCCTCTTCTTTCTGTGGGTCAGTGCGCACTGCATGGTCTTTCTCTGGATGGATATCAATGTTGCAAACATGCGAGCAAAGTGATCTGCTACCTGCTTACCTGTAAGAGTTTTCCCATCCTCTATTAGTGTAATCTTTGTACTTCTTCCAGTACTCTCATCATTTAACTGTTTGATTTGTTTCCAGTTTCCTTCCATCCTTTTCAAAGTTTAGGGACTCTGTTTTCTCTCTCCAACTTTCCCATCTGGCTTGCAGCTTGGCTCTCTGAAATTTGGCCTTAGAATGTTGGTAATTATTGTGGTGTTCTTGGCATGGTCTATTTTCTGCTTGCTTTCGAGCGCTTCCACATCATCATGGAGTTTTCCCAGCTCACTAGACCAGTATGGTTTATAGTCCCTGCGAGCTCCTCTGGGAATGGTTTCACGAGCAGCCTGAAGGATACAAGCATTAGATTCCTTCACTATGCTGTTAATATCCTTACCTTCTATGGACAGCTGTCCCACCAGTATACCTGTACAATGTCTGTACATTGTCCAGTTTGCTTTTTTATAGTTCCATCTGGGGAGAGGGCTACTGGTGTTAAGGAGTTCATTTTCTATTGTCAGGAAGACTGATCGATGGTCGCTACCTCCAAGTTGTTTTCCAACTTCACGTGTAATGTTCCACTTCAGATCTGGAGAGTGGAATGCTAGATCTGGTGTTGAGGTTGTATGCCAAGCCCTTGAGTAATATGTTGGGGGATCCATTGGCTGGTTGATCAGGAGAAGTCCATTATCATCCTGCCAGCTCTCAACTTCCTCTCCTCTCTTGTCTACGTGGTCATAGCTCCAGCTCTGGGAATGGCTGTTAAAATTGCCACAGACCATCAGTCTTTGTGTGGGATTTTTCTAAAGCAAGTGGGCGGTCATTAGGACAGTAATAGTTAAGGAGGTGGAAATCTTACTACTTTTTAGATGGATCATCTGATATTCGGCTCCTTCCATGATCACTCCCACCTGACATGCGCTGATGTTATTCTTAACAAGTGTGAGTACTCCTCCTTTTCTTCTGTCCTGTCGGTCTGATCTAAAACACTGGTAGCCTCTGATTTTAAAGGTGGCATCTTTGGTTAGGTGTGTCTCCTGTATGCAGCATATACTTACCTGCTCTGCAAAAAGTATGTTCTCTAGTTCCACCTTTTTGCTATAGCCATCTCTAACACTGCTGACACCCTCAGCATTCCACTGCATTATTTTAAGTTCTTGCTTTTTTGGCTGTTTTCTTCCATTGTATTTTTTGGTCAGTAGCTCTACTCTCATGTCTCCTGACTCCACAAGACGAACTGAGAGGACCTCCAGTAGCACTGAGTGGACCCTTTTGAGGCAGGGGGCCCGGCACTGCACCTGCCTGGTTAGTCTTCACAGGGCGAGCACCATGTTTGAATATTACAGATAGAGACATTTCATTAGCGATAATGCGTGTTACCCTGATTTTTGCGATGTGCCTTTTGGCTGGGTAACTCAGACTTCAGCACCTTTCCTTGCTAGGGCAGACTGTAGTCTTGCTCGGACTGCCATGAAGACAGTATGGCTGTCCTGGCCAAAACTTTGTTTTCCAGCCTCTGGTGGCTGTATATAAGTCCCTTCTCCATTTTCAGATGGTTTAGAGACAGTTCCACAAAGACACTCTGACTTTGAGATGAGGAATCTGATGAGTACTTCAACGATATCCATTCCCCGCCACCTATAGTTTGCTGGCTCTGTTTTGTTTACATCATTCTGATAGCCATTGTTGTAAAGACCTATAGGCTTGTCACGTCCTGGATTCATTGGTTTCACACCAGACTTCCCTCATCCCCGCCAGAGATCTCCATGTCCCCATCCGTCCACCAACCTGACATTACATTTTACAAAAATAACAATTACAATTAGTGTTGACTGCTACAAGTTTCTGAGCTACAGAAGTAGGTCAGAGTTTTTAAGCAAACAGATCTATGTTCCCTGTCTCACAAACACTATGTTAAGATAAGTGTGCTCTTAACACAGTTGTTCCCAGGGGAAAGCAGTTTCTTATATTTGTAAACAAAATTTTAATGACTTTATTATTTTTTTTTTATAGATCTTACAAAGAACAAAGAGAAAATGATTCTAGGACATTCAGTCTGGGACATGTGATTGCTTCACTAATTTCTTAATTATTTCCCCACAATATAAATCTGTAAGCAAGTAAACCCTACTATTGCACATAATGATACCTAATTTTTCCAAAACACATTACAGCTTCATGCCACCACAAGTGCAGCTATGAATGTTACAACTTCATGTCATCACAAGTGCAGCTGTGAATGTTACAACTTCATGCCATCAAAGGTGGAGTTGTGAGTGTTACAACTTCATGCCATCACAAGTGCAGCTGCGAATGTTACAACTTCATGCCATCACAAGTGCAGCTGCGAATGTTACAACTTCATGCCATCACAAGTGCAGCTGTGAATGTTACAACTTCATGCCATCATAAGTGGAGTTGTGAATGTTACAACTTCATGCCATCACAAGTGCAGCTGTGAATGTTACAACTTCATGCCATCACATGTGCAGCTGTGAATATTACAACTTCATGCCATCACAAGTGCAGCTATGAATGTTACAACTTCATGCCATCACAAGTGCAGCTGCGAATGTTACAACTTCATGCCATCACAAGTGCAGCTGTGAATATTACAACTTCATGCCATCATAGGTGGAGTTGTGAATGTTACAACTTCATGCCATCACAAGTGCAGCTGTGAATGTTACAACTTTATGCCGTCACAGATGGAATTGCGAATGTTGCAACCATGTTCCCCAAACTTTTTCATACTGTGGCACACTTGACAACACAAATTTCTAGGGCAGCATACCTGTGTTCTTAACATAGGACTCTTATGCAGTTAATCATGTATTTCAAAGTTTACACACTACAATGCCTATATTTATATATGTGTATGGGAAAAAATGAGAACAAAATTTTATTATGCAATGCATTATTTTCAGTATGCTTGGAGCACATATCTCTGGCCATTTCAGCCCAAGCTGGATTTAGACTAACTGAATTACTGTGGGCTCTCTACCTGGCACACATGTATCATATAAATGCTAAAATTGCATTGGAATTTGGTCACAAACTTTATAATTTTGGCAGTATACCTCAGGGTCACTCTTGGCACACCACTGTGCTGCAGCAAACCATTTGAAAAACTGCATTACAACTTCATGTCACCACAGGTGGAGCTGTGTCAATGGGTGTTGTTTAAATCCTTTGATTGGGTCATGACCAACACATTGCATGTTTTGGAGGCTAAGCTGCTGTTATGCATGCCTCACTAGTCCATGACCAGTAGTGCATATCAGAGAAACATGTTGTCTTAGATACTTTTACTGTGCTGTGGTAAAGTCATCAAAATACATTGCATTTTCACTTTTTTTTTTTTTTTTTTAAGTCTCAGTTTTCCTCTCATTAAGCTCAAAATGGGCCTGCATGCCCAATTGTTCACCCTTTTAGAATAAAGATCATTCATTCATTCAAAAAGGCAATATCCTCAAGAGGACAAGTAGGTTTATCTGTCCTTTTAAAGCACTTTCCACTAATAGTCATGTATGCATTCATAATACTTTTGTTATTTTTTTTTTTTTGTTTCACTGGCACCTTCATAAATGTGTTTATTTATTTATAAGCGATGAAAGATGCAGGACTAAAAGTCAAGTCTTCACATTGTAACTCTTGGTGTTTTATAAAAAAAAAAATTTTTTTTAAAGCTAAAGCCTTATAATTTTTGTAATCCTATATACATCTTCTCTTGTATGCCCATTGCAGAAAACAGCTTTCTTGTTACCCAGTTTGAAAGAAATTTCTTTTTGTTCATTTAGTGTGATGTTTAGAATATCACTGATACACTGAGTTCATCTTCTCCTCAGAGCCACTACTCTCCCATATTCCCCCCTCCCCCCACTCCCAATTTCTCAGAAAATAAATCCTTCACTAGTGATCTCTCTGGGTCACTGTGCAATTTAATGTGATCAAAGATGGACAAAAATATACATAGCTGGTGGGTTACAAGAATTAAATTCATTATTCTGTTTAATAGACTTGTCTATTACTTTTGTTTAGTGGTAAAATATGTCTGAAGCAGCAAGTTTTTCTTAGACAGAAGTGACACAAAATCACCAGAAGGGATTTAAGTAATGTGTAATCTTCTTCTTCTTCAGTTTTCCAAGCCATCTAGGCTCATTGCTGCAGATAAAGTTCACTTCCATTCCTCTCTATTCCTAATCTTCTCTCTCCAGTTGGTGACACCAATTCCTTTTAAATCCTCTTCAATGTTGTCTGTCCATCTCTTTCTTGGTCTACCCCTTGGACTTGTTTCCTCATCTCTTGTGCATACATCATTTTCATTTGTCTGTTCTCTTCCATTCTTTCTACATGCCCCAGCCAGCGTAGTCTGTTGAGTTTCAAGACATTTATAATTCGTTCGGATTTAAATAAGCTGTTCAGTTTAGTGTTCCTTCTAGCTCTCCATTCTCCACTGTTGGTATCCTTTATTGGCCCAAAGACTCTTCTTAGGATCTTGTTCTCAAAGATCTGCAATTGTTGTTCATCTTTCTTTGTTGTACTCCATGTTTCTGATGCATACATGATGACTGGTCTTATTATAGTTTTGTAGATTGTTGTTTTGGGACAGGATTTTGGATTTTAACAGGTGTTCCAAGGCAAAGTATACTTTATTTCCTCTCTGTACTCTGATTTTAATTTCCTTGCTTACTGTGTTGCTTTTGTTGAAGGTTGTGCCTAGATATTTTTATATTTCTGCTTTCCTAATAATCATATCTTCAACATTTATATAATCTGGATCATTCTGCCTCTGGTCTCTTGATATCTTCCTATACTCTGTCTTATCTTGGTTAATGGTCAAACCCACTTTTAGTGCTACATCTCTCAGGTGTATGCAGGTATTGATGATTTCTTGCATAGTTTCCCCCACCAGATCAATGTCATCAGCATATCCTAGTATTTTAGCTTGTTCTTCTGTACTGCTTTTTTCTTTCACTTTTCTGATTACCTTTTCTAATACTAGGTTGAATAGTAATGGAGATAATATATCACCTTGTTTTAAAACAGAGAAAGGTTCTGACTTTCTTCCTTTATATATTACTATATACTGAAACTTCCCATTAATCAAAATGGAAAGATACACATAGAAGGGACAGATATTGAAGAAGTCAATCAATTTGCATACCTTGGCAGCTACATAAACCAGGATGGTGACACCAGAAAGGAAGTTAGAATTAGAATTGCAAAAGCAGCATCGATCTTCAAGAATCTTGAGAACATATGGAATTCAAAAGCTATAAGCACAAAAACCAAGTTAAGACTATTCAATTCAAATGTAGTATCCACCCTCATTTAGGCATGTGAAAGCTAAAACAACTAAAGAAATAGAAATAGACTCTTTTGAAAACAAATGCCTAAGGAAAATACTTGGCATCTAGTGGAACGAATTCAAGAACAATGCAGAGATAAGACAGATGATTGAACAATAACCAGTCTCATGGCTGATCAGGAAAAGGAGATGGACATATTTTTGTCACATGATGAGAAGAAACAGTCAGAGAATCCCAAAACAAGCTATAAAGTGGAACACAACAGGCCAAAGAAAAAGAGGCAGACTGTACGAAACTCTGAAGAGGATATTGTTAAGAGAGACCAAATTAATAGGCATAAAATCTCTTGATGAGGTTGAAAGGCTTGCTGAAGACAGGAAAAATTGGCAAACTACCTTGCAAGCCCTATGTGATGTTTAACAGCATGGGAAGGATATAAGATATTTTGTGTATTATCCAAACATATTCTGATCAGATTGATTAATTTA
Source organism: Achatina immaculata (assembly GCA_009760885.1). Lineage (NCBI taxonomy): Eukaryota > Metazoa > Mollusca > Gastropoda > Stylommatophora > Achatinidae > Lissachatina > Lissachatina immaculata. Next base: position 69,653,623 of record CM019717.1, on the reverse strand, counting down.
TTAGGTATCTCCAATTCTTTCATAATTTTTCATAAGCTGCTTCTATCTATGCTGTCATAGGCTTTCTTGAAGTTAATGAAGATATTATGTACTTCTTTTCCATATTCCCAGTACTTTTCTGCTCTTTGGTGTAGATAAAATATTTGGTCTGTGGTTGATCTATTCTTCCTAAAACCTGCTTGATAGTCTCCCAGTATGTTCTTGTTGTATGGTTTTAATCTATTTAAAAGTATAATAGATAGTATTTTGTAGCTTGTTTGTAGTAATGATATTCCTCTGTAGTTTTCACACTTGCTCTTGTCGTCTTTTTCAAATACTGGGGTCAGTAATGATTCTCTCCATTCACTAGGGAGTTTTTCTTCTCTCCATATTTGTTGTATTAGTGCACATATCTGTTCATATAGATTTAGACCTCCTTCCTTAATCAGTTCTGCAGCAATTCCATCTGAACCAGTCGCTTTGTTGTTTTGTAGAAACATGATACTGTAGATGACTTCTTTTAAGTTTGGTTCCTCTATTTCAGGTTCACAAGTCTGTGTTTTTTCACATGGTAATGTGCTAGACTGAAGAACAATTTTTATAGTAAATTAAATAAAAGCTCAGTAATAGAGATGGTTTGAAAAGAGAAGACACTAAAGAAAAATTCAGAAATGAACTAAAATGTAAGATAAACACAAGAGGGAATGAAGAAAATAAAAGCACTGATGATAGATGGGAAGGTATAAAAATCATTATAAAGAACACAGCAGAAGAATGCCTGTGAGTCAAGACCATAACTAAATAAAAGAACTGGTTCGATGAAGTCTGCAGAGAGGCAGTCATAAAGAAAAGAACAGCAAGACAGATATGGTTGAATGACATGAACAACAAAACAAATGTGGAGAAGTACCACACACAGTGTAAAGACAAAAAGTTATTCGTCAACAAAAACGACAATATATGAAAGACGTGGTAAGCGAGATTCAGACATGCCATCAGAATAAGGAAAGCAGGAAATTCTATAAAAAACTGGGAACAGTAAAGCAAGGGCATAAACAACTTCTGTAGAGCTTGAAGGATAGTAATGGAAACATGATAAATAATGAAGAGAAAATCTGTATCAGATGGAAAGAATATTTTGAAAAACTACTAAAATGTGAAGTAATGTGTAATAATACATCAAAAACTTTGGTCATTATTTGGTACTGCTCTACATAACATTTTTTTAATGCTTTTTTTTATGTATCTGATTGTCAGTTGATTTCATAGACTTTCTCTTCACATAATCAAATATACAGTTTCCATTTCTGAAATAGGCAGTCTAAATATAGTTTCCCTTCTCTTCACATAATCAAATATACAGTTTCCATTTCTGAAATAGGCGGTCTAAATATAGTTTCCATTTCTGAACATCTGAAACAGGTAGTCTAAATATACAGTTTCCATTTCTTGTTATATGGAAGTGAATCATGGACAATAGGCAGGTCTGCACAAAAATCATTGGAAGTAGCAGAAATGTGGTTTATTAGAAGAATATTGCGAATTCCCTGGACAGCAAAAATAACTAATGAAGAATGTATGAGAAGAGCTAGAGAGACAAAAAAAAAAAAATCCTGTCAAAAAGATAAGAGAGAGACAATGTACTTTCATAGGACATGCAATGAGAAGAGGAAGCATTGAAAATATTATAACAACAGGAAAAATAGAAGGAAGAAGATCAATAGGAAGACTAAGAGAAATGATACTGTACAATCTGATGGGATGGTGTGAGAGGAGATCACCAACTGAGCTGATGGCCTGCATGAAGGATCGTGTACACTGGAGAAGCATAATAGCCAACACCAGTCGGCACGGCACCTGATGATGATGATTTCTGAATGTCTGAAATAGGCGGTCTAGTATCACGTGTACACTATAACTACTTTCATTATTATTGGTCCTAGTCATGTTCAGATTGTATGAGACAAGGGAAAAAAACTCAGCAACTGCTTTAAAGGTTTACTTCCAGGCATGGGTGGATGACTTGTCTTATCTCATTTTACATCCAGTCATTGGCTTACCTCAGCTATCTTTTTTTTCCCCTTGTAACATGTGCATGGCATAAAAGAGCTACCTTCATCTATATTTTTTATCACTAAAAAAAAAAAATACTTCCATGAAATAATTACAATATTTTCTATTAAAATTAATACTAAATGGATGTGACAGCTTTTATGACATGAACAATCCTTAGATAATGAAAAAATCACAAGTTTGCTTCCAGAATTTATTAACTTTATAACAAAACTAAGGAAAAAAAACACACACACACACATAAACACTAGAGCTTTATATAAATGTCAACAAAAATCTTCTTCGTCAGCATCATAATGCAGAAGTTCATGATCAATCTTCAAGTGATTTATAAGTTGTGCCAGCGTAGGCTTAGGTGGAGGGTGGAAGGCCTGCAGGTCAACAAGAGCTTCCTGGGATACACCCCTCCATTTGTCAATCAAACTCTGCAGTTCTGTCAGGTTATTCTGTTGATCACATAAAATACACATAAGAACTGACACTGGTTCGATTGTACTTACATATTAAACAGCAGATTAAAAAATTAACAATTACACGTTTTCTCAACTGTAAATATTTTGTTTTGTTTCTTCTCCATCTCCAAATAAAAGACTGCCTTTAATAGTGTGGACAAGAGAGTTTAAACTGTACAAGGAGCCACTATTTCTTTATGCTTGTGAGGTAAAAACAAATGAATGATTATTATACAAAAAAATAAATAATCAGAGGAATACTATTATAATTATTTTTATTGTTTTAAATTTATTATACTATTAAAATGTTATTTCACTATATCTGTATAACATTATATTTTTCTTTTATTGCATTTATAGCTTTAAAAAATTAATTACTTTATTTACTATAAAATAAATAATTGTGTAACAAATAAACAGAGGCAAGAAATGTTGCTTTGTAGAAGGATGTAAAATATGCATTGGATGAATAGGAAAATAAAGAGTTACAAAAGATCACAAATTTAAAAAAAAATTAAAATTACATATTTAAAATTCTTTAGACACACAAGGAGAATATAGCAATTACAAAACTTGAAAACCACCAGCAAACTGAAGATGAAAAGAAAACAAGACAGCATATGACAGAAATAAGTGATCAAGTGGCACAGATTTAGAAAGGCATGATATCTAATCTGAGACACCAAAGACATGCTAAATTACTAAAGTATATCCATGCTGCCTATCATTATAGAACATAATGATTACAGCTAACCTCAACTCATATGAGCATTTCACATGCAAACACACCAACCTGTATTTGTGACCAGGAGTGCAACGAATCAGACTACATACAACTGTGAACAATTTAACAAGGGAAGAGAAGCAAACTGGATAAACAAGAACACAAGTGAAATACAGTATACAGAAAAGAAATGAAGAGTGCTACCTTTTCTCTGTACATCTTCACCATTTTCAGTTTTCTCAGTTGTTCCTCTTTCTCCTTTAGTTCCATTTCCAGTGTTCTCCTCTGATCACTCAGACTGGCATAATTATCATTTTGTGAACTACCTCCAGTAAGCAAATCCCCTCTGTCCTTAACAGGATATAAACAAACATCAGCACCAGGTTTCTTGTAATTTTGTTCATTATCAAGATCTATGGCAACATTCAGAATGGGTTGATTCTCATTCTGCTGTAGTAAAGTTCCCTGTTTCTGTTCACTCTCCAGCTTACTACAGCTGCCTGATGATGACTGTGTTGCTTCATCTTCATGGTCAGGTTTATCATTACAATGAAGTCTTCTCCTTTTGATAAAGCCTGTGTTATCCAAGGCTCTTTTACCATTAAAAGTTTCAGAGGTTCTTCTATTTGGAGTCTGGATATTACTTTTGCTGGGAGAGCATTTTTCATCAGCTTGTGTTTCAGTGCTAGAACCTTCTTCTTCAGTTCCTGTTACTGCACTGCCTTGCATATTAGAAGCCGATGCTGTAGCATTAGCTGGTCTTTCATTTAAAGGTGTTCCTGGATGATATCTGCCACATTTCTTTAATCTTTCTCGTAATGATGTGCTCATCTATGGGAGTGAACAACAGTAGAAGGAGTTATGTAAAGAACACCTTAAACACGTGTTAGACTCTGACCATGATGATTAAGATAACATTATTGATACCTAATATCTTTCTTACAATGCCACATGTGACAACGGTAATAAAAATAGTTACAAGGACTGGGCACTAGAGACTTATGGATCACCTTTACTACAAGGGTGAGTCAAATGAAAACCTTAATTTTTCAAATAATTTATTGATACAAATGTGTCACCAAACTGTAATTTTTCTACATAGTCTAAAATGATGTTTGATGTATGTCCTTCAGTTCTTACAAGATGCATAGATTCCTGTATAAAAAAATCTTTTGGCTGAGTGCACAATCACTCATATTGCATCTTTTCTTCTTGTCTGAAGTCTTTTCACCCATCACCTCTTTTAGAGGTCTAGAGATATGGTAATCACTTGGGGCAAGGTCAGACGAATATGGAAAATGTGGAAGACACTTGAAATGCAGGTCCATAATGATTTCAACTGTTGCACAGGTAGTATGGAGTCGAGTATCATCATGCTACAACTAGACACCGTACTTGAAAGTCCATGTTGTTTGTGTCTGACTGCAAGTCCAGGATGGTTTTTGAGAAGATCTGATTATGCTGTACTTGTGATGGTTTTCAACCAGGGCATGTAGTCTTCCAAAACGATGCCTCATTCATCCCAAAAGTTAGAAATGCAGAAAATAGTTGGTGTTCAACCGCTAAAGGAACGTAGAGACACAAAGATCATGACCATGGGAGAAAAATTCCTTAGCTCTGTAAGCCATCCCCTGAAGGAGAGATTCAATAACTTGGCATTAGGACGGCTTAAAAGAAGCAGCTTCATTCATCAGGCCAAACGTATGCGTAAGCTGATACCTGACCTTCCAACTGTAGTCGCTCCATTATCATCTGTACCAGAGCATACACCATGGAAAGAAGCAGATTATACACAAATAACTAATCAGACTGAAGTGAAAGGTGTGCAGAATGGTGAGATGCAGAGCAGTCTTGTAAGATCAACAGCCACACTTAGTGTTCTAGATGACAAATATCCATGTGACACCTGGATACGTGTGTATACAGATGGATCTGCACGTAATGCCATAAAGAATGGAGGGGCAGGAGCATATATTGAATATCCAAACAACACCATTGACAAGATTTCCATACCCACTGGTAAATACTGCAATAACTTTGATGCAGAAGTTAGGGCAATTATTGCTGCAGTTGAAAAACTATCAGACTCCAGAATTGATACATGTCCTGTAGTAATTCTCACAGATGCAAGATCAGTACTGGAAGCTCTTCAGTGCAACAAACTACCAGACCTTAAAGATGCCTTGTCAAAAATTGGCTTACAACATGGAGTCACTTTGCAATGGATTCCCTCCCACTGTGGGATACCAGGCAATGAGAAAGCTGACCATCTGGCCAAAGAAGGCACTGAAATAGAGCAACCAGATATACCAATCACCTATAATCAGAAGAAAAGCATGATAAAAACCTACAGGAAGCCACAAACACTACCACATGATGACTATCACATGCTAAACAGAAAGGAACAAGTCACCATCTTCCGTCTCCGAACAGGACACAGCTGACTCCGAAGTCATATGTATACAAAGTTTAAGGTTGGTACTACTAGTCTATGTACATGTGCCCAGGTGCCCCAAACTGTGGAACATATCCTCCAGAACTGCATCAACTACGAGACACTGAGAAATAATTACTGGCCCAGTGAAACCACTAAAGAAGATAAGCTCTACGGTTCCATACATGAGTTACAAAAAACAGTGAAATTTATCCAAGAGACAGGACTGCAGATATAGACAGACAATGCGAACGAAGAAGAAGATCCCAAAAGAAAGCAGCATCACCTTCACTGCAGATTGCTGTCTGTGGAACTTCTTTGGTTTTGATGATGAGGAATGGTATCAGTCCTTAATCACTCTCTTCGTTTCTGGCAATGGTAGTGGACCCAAAATTCATCCCCGGTAACAATTCTGGCCATGAAGCCACCACATTGTGCTTTAAACGGATGTAAGAAATGGATGACAGAATTTGTTTCAGCTTTTGTGGCATGTCTTTCGAGAAGCAGGCATCTTTACACTGCTAATGTGACATCATGTAGCTTGCTGGCACTGTTCTGCTACTTGCAAGATGCTTCTTAAATCATCAGTAATGATGCTGTCAAATTACATAGTGATGAGATGCTGCTTAGAAGTTCAGTTAGAATTTTAAGGTTTTCATTTGACTCATCCTCATATGAGATAGCAGAAACATAATTAGAACACAGACAAGAGTTTCCTGATGCATTTATTTATGTTGCTAGTCATGGCTGAAAGTACAAAGGTTGAGGAAAGCTTTGAAAAAAAAAATTGGTTTGTGGTCCTCCATACAGTGATCGATTAACCACCACCTACACTTCTAGGCTAAAGAGTCCCCATCCCCTTTGTCCTATCCCATTCATTTGTTGTAAATATTTCATTTACAATATAATATGCCTGATTATCCCCTGGTTGTAATCTCTATTATTACTGTATGACTTTATATTACACAGACCAACCACACCTGATACATTACCAAACACAGCTGGCACCTCACAGTCTTATGGATAACATAATGTGCTGGAGAAGCAGTAATAGTTATAAATTACTGTCATGTAAAACAATAATCCATGTTTGAGGGTTTTTTTTCATGATGCTGGGTCCCTGGCCTTTCAGGCCCATAATCTTAAGCCTGATGAATAATTAACCACTTACTTCATAATTTGTATGACTAGAAATTTGAAAGCACAACACTGGCTTTACATAGAAGATGGGTTAAGCTCACTGTTGACTCTCAGTCTGCTCCAGTGAACTTAGCTAAATGTGGGCATCTGGGAATTCAGGCAGCAAAGCTGAGTCAGTGTACCTTATGTCAAGAAAGGCTAGAAACTAGTGTTGTGTGTGAGGTTTTTCAAATTTCAAAATCGTACACCAGTATCTCTTCAGTGGACTTCTTCAAGCCTGAAATTTTGATGTTACATGTTCATATGAGACTGAGACTCACCTCACTGAAAATTTGTGACTGCTTTAAGATATGCTCTTTGGAGGTGATGGATGGTGAGCTCATTCTTTGTATAGTCGTATCTGGAAAAATTCATACAGAGTCTGCATTACAGTCTATCAATTTCAGTGGAAACTATAGCTAATGATCGCTAACACACTTTTTAAACAACATCCCAGAAGACTTTACACATGGACATCATCTGATGGGAAAAACAAGAATCAAATAGATCACATTTTAGTGCAAAGAAGGTGGAAATCAAGTATAACATCAGCAAAAACTTTACCAGGTGCTGATTGTGATACGGACCATGAGTTATTAATAGCAGATATGAAGATAAAGATAAAAAAGACAGTTACGGGATCAAGACCACTCCGCTTTGATCTTACAAAAATACCAGAACAATACGGTACAGAAGTCAAGAACCATTTCGAAATCCTGATGGCTGTACAGGTGAAGATGACACCAGATGAATTGGCTACAAAGGTCAGAGATATCTTAATAACAACAGCTAAAGACATGTTTCTGTAAAGAAAACACAAAAGAATGGATGGATTATAGCAGGTACACTCATTCATTTGCATGTCCTTTGCCTCCCTAACAGCACTCCTGTAGGCCTCTCGGTTGTGAGCTGATGCATCCATTTGCAGATCATCAATGATGTCTTAGAGCCATCTTCGCCTTGGTCTTCCTCTCTCTTTTTTCCCATTATGTACCCTTCCAAGATGGTCTTCTTTAAATTATCATGACGTTTAATGTGTCCAAAATATTTAAATTTTCTTTGTTTAATCCTCTTTACTAGCCAGCATTCTTCAATATTAAGCTCTTGTAGTATAGATATATTTGTTCTTTTTTGTGTCCATGATATTTGAAGAACTCTTCTGTAGCATTTACATTCAAAGGCATTTATGTGTTTCTCAGCTGTTTTGTTAAGTGTCCAGGTCTCACAGGCATATGTTGGATGGGAAAGATGCATGCCCTTAAAAATCTTATTTTTGTAGTTCTGTCTGTTCCTCCCCACAGATTCTTTAGTTGTTTTACTTTTTGAAGAGTGATAGATTTCCTCTTTTAATTTCCCTTGTTATATCTCCATTATTAGTTAGTAGTGATCCAAGATATTCAAAACTCTCTACTTCTTCAATTTTTCCTCACTGATACATATTACAGCTGCCTTGTTTGTTTTGTCATTTGTCATCAATTTAGTTTTCTTCGCATTAAGATAGAGGTTTTACTCTTCGCTATTCTTACGGACTGACATAATTAGTTTTTCCATTCCTTTTTGTGTCATGGACAGTAATACTGTGTCATCAGCATATCTAATCTCTGGTATTTCATAACCTCCAATTTTTATGGCATCATAATATTCTTTGTCTACATCTTCTCTAACATTCCTCATTATATTTTCACTAAACAAATTAAATAAGTAAGGCGACAATATGCACCACTGACATACCCCTTGTTTTATGTCAAACCAAGTTGTTGTTCACCATTTATTCTTTTATTCTTACTGCTGCCTGTTGGTCTAGATACAGCAGTGATGTTAACTGTATCAAATGTGTTGGAAATCCCATTACTTCCCAAAGTTTCTGATGTTGTACACTATCAAATACCTGTGAGTAGTCTATAAAAGATAAATAACACAACACAAAAAGGAGTGGAAAAACTAATTATGTCAGTTCGTAAGAACAGCGAAGAGCAAAACCTCTATCTTAATGCAAAGAAAACTAAATTGATGACAACTGACAAAACAAACAAGGCACCTGAAATTTGTATCAATGAGAAAAACTGGATGAAATGGAGAGTTTTGAATATCTTGGATCATTACTAACTAATAATGGAGATAACATGAGGGAAATTAAAAGGAGAACATCTATTGTTCAAGCATATATATCAAAAATATAAGAGAGAGACAATGTACGTTCATAGGACATGCAATGAGAAGAGAGGGCATTGAAAATATTATAACAACATGAAAAATAGAAGGAAGAAGATCAAGAGGAAGACCAAGAGAAATGATACTAGACAGTCTGACGGGATGGTGTGAGAGGAGATCACCAACTGAACTGATGGCCTGCATGAAGGATCGGGTACTCTGGAGAAGCATAATAGCCAACGCCAGTCGGCACGGCACATGATGATCTATTGTTCTTCAAAAAGTAGAACAACTAAAGAATCTGTGGAGAGGAACAGAAAGAACTACAAAAATAAGATTTTAAATGGCATGCATCTTTCCCCTTGCAACATATGTCTGTGAGACCTGGACACTTAACAAAACAGTTGAGAAACACATAAATGCCTTTGAATGTAAATGCTACAGAAGAGTTCTCCAAATATAATGGACACTAAAAAAAACAAATTTATCCACAGTACAAGAACTTAATACTGAAGAACGCCGGCTAGTGAAGAGGAACAGAGAAAACTTAAATATTTTGGACACAATTAAACGTCACGATAATTTAGAGAAGACCGCATTGGAAAGATACATAATGGGAAAAAAAGAAAGAGAGGAAGATCAAGGCAAGGATGGCTCCAAGACATCGTTGATAATCTGCAAATGGATGCATCAGTAGCAGGCCATCTTGCTTACACCCGAGAGGCCTATATGAGAGCTGTTAGGGAAGCAAAGTTCCCCAATGAATTGGAAACTAGCATAGAAAATGGCTGTTACTGAACCTGAACATATTTAAAATGTTTACATCCAGAATATTGAATCTGAAAAAAAATTCTCGAATAAAATGGTCGGATGTTTGTTCGCATAACTTATTTTACCATTAATAACTCTAAACAGCCTTTTCTTTCGAATTTCTTCATTTACCCTCCATTAACAAGGGAGGCAACTGTGAAAATATATACGTATCAAAAGATAATCTTGACTGCTAGAACTGTCCAAGAACACTTTGATCGGGTTTAATGGCTTCAAGGAGTTCACGGGACCAAGAACTTGCTATTTAAAGCTTATGCAATTTCGTTTACTATTTCACTCCGAAGATGATACGATCACTGACCAGTCGGCGCTCCCTGGGTCTTTTACAGGTGAGCAAAATGGTTTTAAAAAATAATTGTGCTTATTATTTTCAGAATTAGATTTAATTAATGCCGGACCATTGAGATCCGCCACGATTTGAACGTGCTTAAGGTCTGCAGAGGAAAATAAATGGTTATCAGTTTTTAAACAACAGAGGTTGTCTGCCGAATCAACTACTTGCAGTTGTCAAACAAAAATCATTATCTTTAGATGCTAGCTTTCACTTTCCATGTATTTTAATTGGTATGTGAATTTAATGTATGCAGAGTTACACAGGCCAAAGAAAAAGAGTCAGACCACGTGAAACTATGAAGAGAACATTGTTAAGAGAGGCCAAATTAACAGACATAAAATCCCCTTTGATGAGGTTGAGAGACTCGCTGAAGACAGGAAAAATTGGCGAACTACTTTGCTAGCCCTATGTGACGTTTAACAGCACGGGAAGGATATAAGATAAGAGTTACACAAGTTATTCATGGCAAAGTGTAATGTAAATTTAATATATAAATAATAGCTCTCAATTTATAGAATAAAATTAAATAATCTGCATTCTTGTATTTTTTTTATTTATTAATTTTTAAAGTAAGAGAATTCTTTCTTGTGAAACCCTGCATTTAAAATACATATGTATATATTTTTTTAAAACCTAGAGTCTTGTCTTGTATGTCATGTTGTGTGGAATATATCTATTTACTTGAAAGGGGGGGGGTTTAGATCTAGCTTTTCATTAGATTCAGGGACAAAACAAGAAGATTTGGTCATTGTTACTGACTGTGTTATGCTGATGGGTGCTAAGATTAATCACTTTGTTGTAGCTTTAGTTGAGAGAGGCAGTACAGTCATTTAACTCAACCATTTTTTTTCTTTGCATGTACACTGCAGTCGCTGACATCCGTTTGTGCATTGTAATCAAATTATTCTTCAGTTTGTATGTTTGTACTTCATATTACTATGCTGTGGGCTGCAGACAACTCAAGCTAAACATTACATTGAAAACTTGCAACATTAGCCTAATATAATATCAGAATTTGTTCATGTCATGTGTAACATTTTTTGACATTTTTCATTTGAAATCATCTTACTTGTAGGCCTCAGTGGAACATGCTCAGCGATGCATTCGTTACAAGTCTCAGTTGCCAATGAACACAGTCATCTTATTTGTACCACAGCAGGAAGCTTGGGTCATTGAGAGATTTGGAAAGTATAAGGCAATTCTGGAGCCGGTAGGTTCATCTGTTGTTTATTATTACTTTCCCATAATATTATTACTACTACTATTATTATTTTCTGTGCCAGATAGTGTTGACAAAAGGTTTATCCATTTGGCGCGGTCTTCTTCGTTGCAGCCATCTTCGTTTTGGTCTTCCTCTCTCTCTTTTTCCCATTATGTATCCTTCCAATACGGTCTTCTCTAAATTATCATGACGTTTAATGTGTCCAAAATATTTACGTTTTCTCTCTTTAATCCTCTTTACTAGCCAGCCTTCTTCAGTATTAAGCTCTTGTAGTACAGATATATTTGTTCTTTTTTGTGTCCGCGATATTTGGAGAACTCTTCTGTAGCATTTACATTCAAGGGCATTTATGTGTTTCTCAGCTGTTTTGTTAAGTGTCTAGGTCTCACAGGCATATGTTGGATGGGAAAGATGCATGTCCTTAAAAATCTTATTTTTGTGGTTCTGTCTGCTCCTCTCCACAGATTCTTTATTTGTTTTACTTTCTGAAGAGCGATAGATGTCCTCCTTTTTATTTCCCTCATTGTATCTCCATTATTAGTTAGTAGTGATCCAAGATATTCAAAACTCTCCACTTCTTCCAGTTTTTCCTCATTGATACATATTTCAGCTGCCTGAAACAAGCTGACTGAAAATCAAAACAACTCAGTAGGCACACGAAACTCAAGATCTTCAACTCCTGTGTAGTGCCAGTACTAACCTGTGGTTGCGAAAGTTGGAGAACATCCCCAGCAATGGAAAAGAGACTAGATGCTTTTGAAAATAAGTGCCTTCAAAGACTGCTAAATATCTGTTGGCACGACTTCAGATCGGTTACATCAATAAGACAAGAAACTAAACAAGACTACATATCAAACTTTATTAGCAGATGTCGCTGGAACTACATCAGCCACATACTTAGAATGGATGAAAAACAACTCCCACACCAAGCATTCACATGGTCACCAAGAGGTAAAAGAAAACGGGTTAGACCCAAAGACACACTAAGAAGAATTATCACCAAGGAGTGTTCAACAATGCTCATCAGAAACACTGAAGATCTAAAGCAAGTAGCAAGGAATCGCCAGACATGGAGAGCCTTGTCCTCCGCCCTATGCGCCGCCTTTGGCCCAAGAGGGTCAACTTTTTCCCTTTTCCATCCATTGGTTTGTATATGGTTTTCTCCATAAGCCTTTGTCTAAAGAGACTGACCCACAAGGCAGTAGGGCACCTACTTTGACCTGTTGCTGTTTATTCAGATATTCATGGCTGTCCTCCATATCTAGAGGCTGTTTCACCATCATGAATGAAATTATTAATTTCCTTTATAGAATTATTATTTTTCTGTATTGTATAAACAGGTGTTAGAAGCCGAAATGGTTATCTGAAGGTAAACTGTTACAATTTCCATTAGCTCTTTTAAAAGTATATTCTATATAGTATATTTAGAACTTTGTAGCTTGTCAGGAAGTAGTGGAGATGTAGTTCCTAAGAAAAATGAGAATACTGTGTACAGCCAAGAAAACAAATGAAAAAATTATAACAGAGACTGGGCAAGAGAGAAATTATGGCAAAATTCAGAATGTGACAGTCCAGATTTGTAAGACATGTTTTGTTTTAAGAGGAGGAAAACTGGAACACCTAGTGACAACAGGAAAACTGGAGGGAAAAAGGGACAAAGGATGACAAAGAAGCAAGATACTTGAGTGAATAAAAGAATGGCATGGATTGTCCAGAACACATCTTATAGAAAAAAACAAAGGATAGAATGTTGTGGAAATCAATGATGAGTAATGCCTGATTGACATGGACCAGAGAGAGAGAGAGAGCTTGTCAGGAAATGGGTTAGATGCTGACCTTCATGTTGTAGTGTTGCTGTGAAGTATTAAACTCGAATGGTGATACCCATGATGGTCATCAAAAAAGAATTGTGATATACTGGCAGTGAGAATGACCAAATTTAAGTTGATGCTGTTTTTCTGCCCGAGTCCACTGACTCTACTGTTTGTTTGGGGTTCTTGTTGGTGCTAGAGAAGTATGTGCACCACATGTATAGGAAGAGTTACAGCTTCTATAGACTTGTCTAAAGTACAGTGATGATAACCTTTTAATACTGCATAATTCTGTATTTTTTAACATTATTCCACTAAGTGCTACATGTGTGTAAAGGCATGACTTACTGACCTTATGAAGAAGTTATAGTTACATTTGTTTTTAATTGTATATTTAAGTGAATGCAGAAACTTTATTTGTATATTATAGAGAATATAGGTAGGTTAGTATGTTCTTTGCATGCTGTACCAAAAACAATTTGCTTTAGTTTGTATCATTTAATAAAAATATGAATGATTAATAAAGATTGCTAGAAATTCGACTAAAACTGGATTTCCTGTTTTTAGTTGGTGTGTTTATTCTTTTTGTCTCCATTTATTAATTTTTTTTTTCCATTTTTCAGGGTTTCAATGTAATCTTTCCAATCATAGATACAATCAAGTATGTTCAAAGCTTAAAAGAAATTGCAATTGATGTCCCACATCAAGCTGCCATTACTCTTGGTATGTATAAAATATGTATTTATGTGTTAGTCCTTCAGTCTTATATTTGAATTCATCATCATTTCCTTTCACTCCCTTGAGAGCATAGGCCACGGATAAAGGCTCTCCAGTCATCCCTGTTCTTGGAATTATTCTCTACTTCCTTCCATGTGTATCCCTTGTCTCTGAGAACTATCATAATTTCTCTTCTCCAGGTAAGTCTTGATCTTCCTCATTTTCTCTTTCCTTGAGGATTCCATGTCAGCGCCTGTCTTGCTATGCTAGTGTCAGGTTTTCTCTGAGTGTGGCCAATATTTGAATTGCTAGATACTAAATCTTTACAATTTGTCTTTGCTTTCTGTGTGTATATTTACTTTCTTTTGTAAAATGTATTAAGAGTTATATGTAAAACACAGATTTATAGAAGGGGAAAAAAATATGAAACATGGTGGCATTACGTGGTTGCTGCTGTAGGGTCTCAGTGTAGCCAGGTGTGAAAAGTTCATGGCAGCTAATGCCACGGTGAAGAGCATATAATGAATACTGGACTGAAACAATCTTACATGGGGCTTTTTTTTTTTTTTTTTTTCAATTCCCAGACAAGAACTTAAAGAAGTTCACATCTGTCATCTTGCCATCTCAACAGCTGATAAAAGCTTTTTTGAAATATATGTCCAAAAACATCTCTCTGTATGGCAA